>JADDOH010003778.1:0-24498 GCA_016648135.1 Agrypnia vestita | reverse complement strand
GCCGGCCTGTTAATTAATAATAGTTCAATAAAAAATAAAATAATTAAACAGAATTGTTTTATTTTATACAGCGTAAAATTAGGAATTCACCGAATCGTCGCACGTGACATCACAAAAAATCAAGTAAAAAAAATAATAGATTATTAGCTTATTAAGCCTATCTCGCCCTACGCATGTATTCAAATTTCAAATCTCTAGTCATAGTTCGTGTACACAGATCTGCACTCTATGGTAGTGTACTTTAGAGTTGAAATGAAATTACCCGTCGAGCCGTATATGACGTCTATGGCATCTACAAGTCGACAGCGAGAGATGAGAGAGAAATAAACGGAGACGTTTTGTCTTGCTCTCGCTCGTTGCTTTGCATTGCGTTAATCTCGAATCGTCCACCGACCACGGCGTCCGCTGTCCACCGTCTACGAATTCAACTAGTCCATGCGATAAACGTAAACGGTCGACGCGTCGATGCAACGTCAACGGTTGATTTCAACTAGTTCGTCCATTCAACGCCCATCCCTAATAACGTCCTCTTTGACATATTTCATGACAGTTTCCACGAATATATGAGAACTATTACCAAACTTGCGAAATTAGCTGTTTAGTCTCTTTATTCAATCTCACTACGTTCAAGCTCACTCTATAAAATCACTTTTTTCTGTTCTTTCTTGTATATGTTTTAGCCTTTAGTTTTTATCTCTATGTTTGCTGTATTCACATTTAAGTGATGAGAAGCATTTAAAATTATTGTATTATAATTTAATAAAAACTATATCCTGTTATGTAGTTTTCATTGTTTATGAACCATTATTTTTTTTTTAAATTAACATAAAATACGGTATTCACGTGACAGTTTAACATGGCCATGACATTTAAGGCACTGCTCGGACATTAGTATGGCACTACTTGCATAATATTGAAGTCCATAAACGAAATAAAATTTAAATGAAAAGAAAATAAAGTATGTACCTACTCGTAAAGGAGCAGACAACATTTTTAGCCAACAATTTTTCGCCAATTGCTCCCGGCCACAATTTTTCTCCCATAATTGCTCTCGGCCACAACTTTTCTCTCATAATTGCTTCCAGACACAATTTTTCTCCCGTAATTGCTCCCGGCCACAATTTTTCTCCCATAATTACTCCCGGCCACAATATTTCTCCCACAATTGCTCCCGGCCACAAATTTTCTCCCATAATTGCTCCCGGCCACAATTTTTCTCCCACAATTGCTCCCGACCACAATTTTTCTCCCATTATTGCTCCCGGCCACAACTTTTTTCTCATAATTAATTCCAGCCACAATTTTTCTCCCATAATTGCTCCCGGCCACAACTTTTTTCTCATAATTAATTCCAGCCACAATTTTTCTCCCGTAATTGCTCCCGGCCACAATTTTTCTCCCATAATTGCTCCCGGCCACAATTTTTGGCCCATAATTGTTTCCAATCATATGTTTTCGGCCACGATCATTCCCGGCTACAATTTTTCTTTACCAAAATTAATTATTATCTCTTCTAATAATTTTCACGAAATATATTGGAAATAATATTTTATAAAACACAGGTTATTAACAAGTTATATAATAAATGACTATGGTAAGTAGACCGAATATGACTTTAAAGTAGAGCATATTTTTTTGTAGAAATAGTCTTGAAAAGAAAGGAAATAGAAAAAGAATAGAAAAAATCTTGATTTTGAATTTAAAAATAATAAGATTATGAATTTAGAAATAAAAATAAATAACCAGTCAAAAACGACGGGGTTTTTATTTTTGAATTTCAACTTTACATTAACTAATTAATTATAAATTATTCCAGGTGTCTCACTTCTGGTAGCGAATTTACAGGTGAATTCCTGCCCCGATAAAGAGTCGAAAATTTTGAAGCAATCATGACTAATTACGGAAATATGCAATATCAAAGTGTGCATTTTTTTCAATATTTCGTATTTATTATTGGCAAAAAGAGTGAACTATCATTATCATATATCGTAACTTATATCGATTATGAAAAATTCATTATTTGCTTTTATACAAGTCAAATTAAATGAAAAAATCTTGCAAAAATTGAAGATAGATTTTTTACTGCAATCATAGTTCAACTTTTTGCAAAAAATGAGTCAGAAATATTGAAAAAAGAATTGCGAAATTTGATATTGCATATTGCCATAACAATTGGAATAAGGATGTCACCGATTACTCGCCTGTCTGCTGTGCTCCGGGCGTCGTGACGTCACTGACGATGAGTCACAACTCGCTTCTAAATCTTGATGATGATGATGATACTTTGGAAACACCGGAGAGCAACGCTACGATCGACGGTGTTTCTTCAGGGGTTTTAATTCACAAAATTTACACACAAGAAAAATAAAAGCAAAGTTTTTGTTTCAGAAGGAAACCTAGCGAAAAACGGGCAGAGTGACGTTGTAAAAACTATTTGTCGCACAAACACGGCAACAAATATTTACTGGCACTAAGGCACTGAGAGCACTGTGATTTCGCTAGGTATTCGCAGCCTTTTTATTTGGGTCCAGCAAAAATAACGGGAAAATAACTGCCAAAAAGGGATTACTGAGAGAGGGGATTTACATCTTTATTGTAGGCATCGGCGTAACGTGGTGGACCACGGAAGCTGTGCGCTCGGCCTAGCGGAACGACCGCTGGGCGCCGGCGATACCGTGCATCGGCGGCGCATATCTCGCGGCGCGCGGATATTTTTTAAGATAAATCCGCTCTCTCATATCTCCCGCTAATGAGTCATATGTCAAAATGTGCGTCTGACATGCCCGCATGTGGGTGTAATACGCAGATTACTGTCCGGGCATGTCAGCGCTTGCAAATCACGTGCATGTGACAAAAAATGAAACTTTTTTATTTATGAAAATATCTAAATTATTAATATCGCATCAGGTAGCCCTTGTTTTTCTGAAGAAAATGACACCTCACACTTTGATTATTGAGCTCTCTAGCGATAGTGAATCTAAATTTAGCGCCGTACGAAAAAATGTACGGCGCGCTATCTCAAGTCACGAGCCGTGTGGGTGTCGGTTGTTACCTGCCCGTATTTCTATTGGTACAGAGATGCGGGCAAGTACACTGTAGCTGACCGCTCCGTAGGCGACTACCTGATTTTTACTTTGCGATTTTATCTCAAAACAAAATTTAAAATATTTAATTAAGCGCGCCCGCGGCCCGAGTGACTCATCGTGAGATTTTAATCTCTCTCCCTCGGCCGCGGTCGTCGCTCTAATGGATGACTCATTAACGGGACCCTCATTGACAGTTATATACATAATGAGCAAACACATATTTACAATTGTTCTTAAGCTATTTTGCCTTTACGGCCTGGACCCTATTCACGATTCAAGACATTTATTTTTAAATACTTAATATTATAACATATTTCAAAATTAAGCAAAAAAATATTTTTAATCTTCGATTTTTGATCCTGTGCAAACCAAAGGACATGGTTGCTTGAAGATTTTCTACTCATTTTCAAGGCAGGAATCCACCTGTAAAATTTTTGCCACTAGCTATGAGACACCCTGTTTAGTAACTAGTAAAACTATAAGTGTATTGGGAAATCAATCTAAAATGTATACTTTTATGTGTAGGTAGGTACCTACCTTCCCTACACATAAAAGTATAGTAGGTACCTACCTACTATTAGGTCCTTACATATGAAATTGGCGTTTTGCCGTACTGGCAAATTTGATCTCAAATATCTTCTCTTTGGTTAGGAATTCCAAATCCAAATTTATACAGCTATTTACTCATGTATTTGTGTTTTGAAAATTATAATTCATTTGTTTTTTCCTCAATTTTTTTTTCTTTGCGTCACTCAGTTTACAAAATGAAAAACTTGAAATATCGCGTTATTTACGAGTACGAGTTCCACCGTGGCACCAGTGCTGCAGAAACGGCTCGAAGGATTAATGATGTGTATGGCGACGGTGCCGCAAAAGAAAACACAGTGCGTTTTTGGTTCCAACGTTTTCGTTCTGGAAATTTCGACCTGCAGAACAAGCCCCGTGGACGGCCGGAGACCAAAGTTGATAATGAAGAATTGAAGGCTATTGTGGAAGCGGATCCATCGCAAACCACATACGAGTTAGCTGCAGGCTGCGGTGTTAGTGATAAAACTGTTTTAATCCACTTGAAGCAAATTGGTAAGGTGAAAAAGCTTGAAAGGTGGGTACCTCACGAATTGAGTGAAGCAAATCAACAAACGCGCGTTGACTGCTGCGTTGCATTACTCAACCGGCACAATAATGAAGGGATTTTAAATCGAATCATTACCTGTGATGAAAAGTGGATCCTGTACGATAATCGGAAGCGCTCATCGCAATGGCTGAACCCTGCCGAACCAGCCAAACCATGCCCCAAGCGAAAATTGACTCCAAAAAAGTTACTTGTGAGCGTTTGGTGGACTAGTGCTGGTGTCGTTCAATACAGCTTTCTTAAATCTGGCCAGACGATTACGGCAGATGTCTATTGTCAGCAACTGCAAACCATGATGGGAAAGCTAGCTGCTAAACAACCGAGGCTGGTTAATCGCTCTAGGCCACTGCTGCTTCATGATAACGCTAGACCACACACTGCACAACAGACGGCTACCAAATTAGAGGAGCTTCAATTGGAATGTCTAAGACATCCACCGTACTCTCCGGACCTTGCCCCAACAGATTACCATTTTTTTCGAAATTTGGATAACTTCTTGCAAAGGAAAAAATTCAACTCCGATGGGGCAGTCCAAACCGCCTTCAAAGATTTTATTGATTCCCGTCCGAATGGTTTTTTTAGTAAAGGGATCGATGAACTACCTATGAGATGGCAAAAGTGCATAGATAGCAATGGTACATACTTTGATTAAATAAATATATTATAATAAAAAAAATCGGCTTTATGTTCCTCCCATACTAAACGCCTGTTTATGTAAGGACCTAATATTTGAAATTTTACTGATTTCGAAAACGGAATAATGGTTTTATTTTATCTAAATATAATAATTTTAGTGTCTGTCCGTCTGTCTGTATGTCCGTAACTTCGTGTAACGTCCGTAATTTCGTTCTAATTCACGTTTTAAAAACTAAATTAAATGGCTGAAGAAGGGGATTGATTCCGGGCGAGCAAACCCAAGTACAGCAACATAGCGACGTTGCCACTACCCCATTGTATGACTCGTCAGAAATACACTGCATATAGGACTAGAAAACGAAAAGAAGCGAAGCAATGTTCCGTCATTATTGATGGGTTACAGCTAGTTTAATAATGAAAACGGAATAAGTTCAGTTATTGGATTTTAGTTAGAGTTACGGATGGACATTCGAAAATATTATTATCGGGGATTCACTGTGATTATTTGAAATTCGCGCTTAATATGCCCGAGTCATGAAGAATATATCCAAATTTGCGTTACTGGATTTTTTTGTCGCAGTGGCAGCAGTACACCGTGCGGTATGCACGTACGGAAAATTACCGTAGAATTTTATCGCGTTTGGTCAAAATCTTCAAGTATGTGAGAAACACTTAACGCAAATTTTCTCACCAAGACCACGAAAAATCGGAGGAAAGAAAAATAGCCTAGTTTTTTGTCGTAGAACTTGTTGCAAAATAGGGTTGGAGATCTCGTTGATCGAACAGGAGTGTTTGAGTATATTTATTAAAGTAAAACTTTGGAGGATTGTTTTATTTAGCTATTTTAATTTAGATAAGACATTGAGAGTGATTTACATATAACCTTTACATCGTGTTTTATTTATTTCAAATATGATAAAAAAGTCGATACTTTTAAATTTTTAATGCATTTTTCTGGCCATATTTATCTCGTGTCAAACTTGCAGGTGGTAGCTAAAAGTTTACTAATATTAATTTAATTATTTTGAGTGCAGAAATAGTTGCACACGATGCCGTGGCTTATTTAAATGAATATTTTAAAATAAATTAAATATAAAAATTTATGTAAATTGAAACAAAAATGTGAGACTCATTAAAATATCTCTACAAATGAAAAAGTTATGCGACTTTAAAGTTGCGTAGCAAAAATAATTTATTCTCATGCGACGGTCCAGCGTGTGACGTCACTTGACCTAGACGACGTGACTCGTGTTGGCTTAGAAGACCTCTTTTCATTGAAGAAAGACAATCGAATTTATATATATATATATATATAATTGAATTTATATATATATATAAGCCGTGCGTATGACGGATTTGTTTCGTTGTGTTATTATTATCGCTACGCTATTATTTTACTATTATAGTACGCATGGCTTACACATACCTACTAATTCGATTGACTTTCACCGAAGACCATAAAAATTCTGATGTAGGAGGCATACGTTAAAAGTAGAATAGGATATACGATACCCTTCTGGGGAACCGAAAACAAGACGAACCTAAACACATTCCAACGACAACAAAATAAAATACTGAAAATGGTCTACAATTTGAAATACATGACATCAACTGAAACGGTTTACCGAATAACACAGCAATTAAACAATCAACAGTCAACAATCAACAATCAACAATCAAAATCGAAACACCAAAACTCATCACGAGTTAGCAAATGGCGAAATACAAGACGAAGATATTAAATTGCACAAAATACACGAAAATCATCAACACTACATTAGAACGGCTCAAAACTACCATATAACTCAAGCCAAAACAAAACAGGACAATCACGACTAATTTGTAATGGATTAAAATTTTACGACCTACCACAACAGACCAAACAATTGACTACTAACAATTTCAAAATAGAAGTTACAAAAATGTTAAAACTTAGCCATATATAATAAATTACTTTGTACCATTATTATTACATTATTATATCGAAGTATTATGTAAAATGTTATCCATAAACCTTCCAGGTCTCTTATCATATTTTAAATATAATTAAAAATGGAAAGAGTTCTACCTAGTACTGCGAAGATCACAACTAAACTATTTCTCAGTCACTTCTAGGCGCGCAATACGAGTTTTTCGCCGCGCGGCAAAAAAACCTGCGACATTTTGACGTACGGCGAAAACAACAGGCGCGTGCACTACGACATAAAGCCGCTGATGAATTTAAAAATGGATTTATTAGATGAAAATGGATTTCCACTCTCATACTTAGATTTCTGTTTAATATTTCTATCAATATATTATTTTGAAGCAATATCATACAATAGTGGTCTTCTCTCAACTTCCGTAATTAGCATTTCAATATTAAAATCTTCATCCATATCAGCAGAATTATTGCTTGTAGTCATTGTTCTTTCACATAAAATATTATATGGTAACAGCGAAACAACGTGTAGTGCGCGCGGTCGAGACTTTAAAAGATGCGTTTTTTTGCCGCTGACCGCCGCGCCGCAAGAGAGTTGTAACATATTACAGATTTTTCGCCGCTGCGTTATTTTGCCGCTAAGGCCCGGTTGTTTCAAGTTCGATCAAAGTAAGCGTAGTGTTTAAACTCAAATTTTTAGTACTTTTTTAAAAACGGGTTGTTTCAAATCGGATTAAGGCCCGGTTGTTTCAAGTTCGCTCAAAGTAAGCGGGCGATTAAAGCATAGATTTTTACGAAAACGGATCGTCTGATTGGTGGAGAACGTAAAATCTATGCTTTAAAACAACGCTTACTTTAATCCAACTTGAAACAACCGGCCCTAAGCGAAATCTGTCAGAGAATTCTGAGCGGAAATTTTAGATTAAACTCTCGGTCAGAAACGCACATGCGCACTGCGCAATGTAATTGACATCTGTCCATAAAATATTTTTTTATTAATTTTTCGACATTTTACATACAAAGTGTCGAAATGTACAATATTATGTGGGGCGACACAGGCTTTTCTGACGATCGACTGATCCTACAGTATATCCTTAACAGGAGAAGTAATTTACTTAGACCTCGAACAATACTTTTTTGTCAGAAGAAATTGATTTTTCCGCAACTCTAAATGAATTTTACCGCAGGGCATTGTCGACAATATTTTTTTTTTCAAGGTTTCTATTTCACTCGGGTTTTGATAATTTTACATTTATATCGATGAAAGGTGCGTAGGTGATGCATCTGGAATACTGTTTCTTGGACTGAGGATAGGGCCAGCCATTACCAGAGCAATGGCTGACCACAGACCATATTTTAGTCAGCCGAAGAGCACTATAAACATCAGAAATAATTTGTCATTATGTCCAAACAAAATATCAAGTTACGACAAACGGTACTAGATACCAGATTTGGTAATTGCTATATTGTAGGAGACCGGGACTATGCCCTCAAACCATATGTACAGCAATTTTTAATACTGCAATGGGCCTGAAGGCCCAATTTTAATTGCGGTCCGACAAGAACACCTAGATTTTAAAGAAATCAGAAAGATGTATTGCGACCTCACCGGGAATCGAACCCGGAATTCTCAGTATGCAGAGCCAGTAACATGGCCACTGGTTTGGTCATGTGGAACAGATGAGCAAAGAAAGGATGACAAAGAAAATTGTTTGTCGAAAGCAGCAGAAGCAGAGGATGTCCGCGGAATAATAGTAATAAAACAATATATTCGGTGTATGAAATTCTTTTATTTTATTGTATTTTTTATACCTACCTACCTTGTATTTTATATACCTACAAATACCTACCTATTAACAGGAAAATGAATATTTTAATAAAAAATACAACTTGTAATAAAATTAAGCCAGATCTCTTTTGGCATTATGCCTTTCCAAAACAACTTCGTGAATTTCCTGCCGATTCTTTAGATAGTTGGGTTTTGAAAATATCTAACTGAACCACATATAATTTATTCTGCATATCACTTTGAGATTGAGTGGCTTTGAATTCACTTTTCTTATTACCTGCAAACAAAGAAAATGTTATAAACAGAAAAATTAAAGAAATACAATACAGATCAAATAAAAACATATTGTTCTTGCAAACACTAAATAGGTAAGATAACATTTAATTTCAACAATAACTAACCTTCCTGGCGCATTTCATCATATTTTCGAATCTACTTCGGAAATCTGTTGGACAGTACGCATTTAGGCGGGAACAAAGCCACAAAACATTAAATTAGTTGCGTAATGCGGCCCACTAGTCTCCTTTCATCTTCTTGTGGACATCTTCAGTAAAACAGCATTGTTGGTGACATGTATCGAAACATCTGCTTTGATCTGCTTGCTGTCAAATGAAATTTAAATTATGTGTTGCCACATGCAAAATTATTTTGGCGTGCATTTGTCTATGATTTTTATTTTACACAATTGCAACACCCCTAATCCGATTTTAAGAGATTTTTAGTTTGAAACAACTCCATTCTGTGAGATTTCGCGTGACCTTGAGGTTAAGCTCAGTTTAACCCAGGATTTCCGCTTACTTTGATCGAACTTGAAACAACCAGGCCTAAGTGCGCGCAATACGATTCAAAACCCTTTGTTACAACACTGCGGTGCGACATTACGCCGCAGCGTTTTTTCGCCGCGCGGCGAAAAACTCGTAGTGCGCACGAACCCTTATTGACTATTTTAAATTAGATTAAATAATAATCTATTCCTTATTGACTGTTTCCATTTTTTTCACTGGTTTATTGGTTTTGATCTATATTTTGATTTCATTAAGTTAAATATAGTATTATCAATATCATTGCTCCGTTGCTCAAACGTGAGCCACAGTGCAGTTCGGACAGTACCTACCGCGTGGGATGGAGTTCCCCAGCAACTCCTGATTGATGCAAATTATTGTATTTGTGTTAAATGACAAGCAGGAATCGTGATGTTATATCTCCGCAAATACCAATTACCTAATCACAGGTATTAATCTTTGGTCGAATGCGGTTCTTGCGGGACTTCACAATATGTGTATACAGGGTGTCTCATAGCTAGTACTAAAAACTTTACACATTCTTACTTTGATAATGAGTCGATCGATAAGTTATACTACTTTGGCATACATACAATAAACAGCGCGTCGCTTTTCACAGCACAACGAAATGAAGAATGCGAGGGAGCGCGAAACGAACTAGCCGCAAGAACTGACAACTAAAGAGGTGTTACAAGATTACAGATTACAGAAGATTACAGATCCCTGTTTTGTCAGCAAAGAGTCGGACGTTATTCAGCGCAGAGGCGATATCTATCGACTTCTGGAACGTCGCATACACCGAGTTCATAAATCGTCGGGAAGATTTCGCCAGATCGCGATTATCAAGTTAAAAACTGAATTGCAATAAATTACTTTATGGTGTGAAAATTCCGCCCCATGATGCGCGCCTTTAGTTGCATAACTAAAATTCTATAACAAAACTATAACACCTCCATCGCGTTCAAAAAAGCAGAACTTCAAAAAAATTGTAAACAAATGATTATATGAAAAGCATATACTTATGTAGTACTCCTATATTGCTAGCAGGGTCTGGAAATAAGCCTAAATCACTACAGTGCAGAAATATATGTTTGTTTCACCTATACTGGTATCACTTCGAGTCTTACGCGCATGTCCGAGAATTAGCGCCAATTTATATCCAATAAGCGCCGCCACATGGGATAAATGGGAGTCACGACGCATGCGCACAACAGGTCAAGTGACAGCAATGAGATAAAAGTAGCATTTTCTGCCCCGCTTAGTCCGTGACACCTCCACTCATGGGCATTAAAAATGAGTATTACATATATGATGAAAACTGATGAAGGAAAGTAGTGTTTCCGGAACCGGTTAGATAAAAATATCGATAGATAAATATACTCAAGTGGCTTAAATGAATATAATTCATAATATATTTTGTCGGAAGAGTCTAATTAATTTTGTATATTTTCTAATTTCTATATCGTTACTATTCATAGGTTATGTGGTTTTAAACTTAATATGGTAATTCTAACTGCAAAAAATCCCAAGAAACCATGCATCACGAACGAACAGGTTTACACGATGTAAACTGGCTTGAATCATGCTTTGTTTTGTTGGATAGGTACATATTAATGTTTACTATTTGCGGCGTTATTATATAATTATGAGAATCAAAGCGATTCATGATATAAATGGCAAGTGTCTGTTAATAAACTAAATGCTCACGATTATCTCATTAACTACTTGTTGAGACCAGTAAGTATCCATCTAATAATTTGATCATTATTTATACAAATTGCCATCATTAGACCAGTTACCCATATACTAGATTAATTCTTCACTGCCGTGCAATAACCCAGGTCTACCGGGACAAATAAATCTGGAATATACATCTACATAAATATAATTCATGATTCACTTAGGTTTAAAAAAATATTTTTACGTTTAATTTAAAAATAAATATTGTAAAACTAGTTATGTAAAGCGAATCCTACTAATTTTGAATTTAATGCTATATAAAATGAAACGTTGGAAGTAAGCTGTGTTAAAAAATACCATTTCTAGCAAGAAAAAAAGAGATCATACATTATGATATGTATACAGTGAATGAAGTAGGTTGATTAAAAATATTTTGCATATTTATAAAACTTTTCTGGCTGACTTTTCGGATCTCATCAACCCTGATGATGGACCCAGCAATGGGATCCCAAACATCGGCTTGAAAGGTTGTGAAAACACCGCAGAATATCCTAGAAAACTCAAACTAAGAGAAAACTCAAACCTATGTGTTTATATGGAATAGAATCGTGGACACACATTGAAACAATGCTAAAGCGATTTATTATTTGAGATGTGAATCTACAGACGGATTTAAAAAATAAACTGAGCTGAGGGCTACAAATGACAATGTAAAGGTGCGGATTTGGATTTGGTCTTTCGTTAATAAGACAGGCCCTAAATGAGCTGGATGGACAGAGTTACGAATGAAGATGTAATGGTTCGGATGAATAAATAGAAAGAAGTAATTAAAATAATAAAAATAAAAATAAAACTTAATATCTCGGACATATACCAATTATGATATGTAAGAGAGCTTGCGTCTCATAATGTAGGAAAAGGTTGCCGGAAGTCGGGATCATGGAAGAAGGGGGTCATCATAGCTGAAAAACCAGAGATAGCGGTTTGGCCGGGCCGCAGTAAATGATGATAGCCAACGTCCATCGAACAGATAGGGCACACATTGAAGAAGATGGCGTTGAACTATTTCAAGCATCTGCCAGCAGGATAATGATGACCATGCGATGGTATCGCCGACCTTCGATAACCGGACAAACGTTAGAAGAAGGATAATATTTACCTGACATTGGCGGCACAGTGGAAGACGACCTTGCAGCGTTTGGTCAGTTCCTCGCGGTCCTCGGCGGCCAGCCCCAGCCCTTCCTGCAGCACGTCGCCCTTCACCGCCACCACCTCCGCGAGCCTTTCGGGGAAGTTGTCCCGCAGCCCGTCAAATACCTACAACACGCGACACATTACTGACATTAAATACCGAAAGATTCTCCTTGCGGGTTGGGAATCTTTCCTCACATTGTTGATTCTCAATCTACCGATGCGGTAAACTATAACAATCCCTCCAAAATCTCGGGAGTACTTATTGCAGTTAATATTAGTATTTTAAGACAGATTTGTAGGCTCGTGAAATAAAATAGTGTTTTTATATTCTCTCGTGTATTTATATTTCTCACCGGAGAGAACCTTCGAGAGCAAATGGAAGTATGCGGATATTCGTATACCTGCATTTGCTCCCTTTGTTCCTTTTGCTATAATATTATATCAAAAGGAACAAAAAAGTCTGTGGGCCCGCAACGGAGGTCCACCCGATCCGTTGGCGGAGATCCGACTGAAAAATCGCCACCCATTTCAACCAATTAATCCCCGAGGATGTGTCACATGACAAAATGGCTAGATTTTAAGACTGGAATATCATGGTAAAGACAGTAACATATTATTATATATAAATCACAAAAGCTGTAATCTCCACTATTTGCGATAGCTTCTTTTGTTATCACAGCGATATTCATATTTAAGAGTTAAATATTTTTTATCCACGTTTATAAAAGGAAAACTAAGGTGGCAATTATTTTTAAAACAATATTTCTAATAAGATGTAGGTTTAGTAGATTCCAAAGAAATTTCCTTGAGTAGTGACAGCTTTTTATTTCTCGTATTTATCTCAGAAACACCTCATGGGATATTGCTGCCTTTGTTTTTATATACATCATTTAAAGTAAAAAAATAATCATCCTAGGATGAGCTATATGACGTGACATCACACATAATAATTTAGCGTGTAGATTACCTGACAGTTTAGGAAGTCCTCGAGTCGCTCCTTGACGTCCTTGCCCTTCTTGGGCCTCAGCAGCAGGTACAACCTCTCCGGGGGACACACCCTGAGGATCCTCTCCACCAGCACCTTGCCCAGGAAGCCCGTGGCGCCCGTCACCAGCACGCGGCGGCCCTTGAACCACTCGGCGACTTCCGACACTTCCCCATTTTGGAGCAAATCAAATTCGCTGTCAGTGAACGCCATTTTTGTGTGAAATTCACTCAATTTGCAATCACTTTTTAATTTATTTTAAAAATATTTCCTTGGACACTGGGAACACAAATCTTAAACTTTATAAATACCAACACACACTTTACTCACATAGAACACCATTATATTATATCACAATGGGGTTGTGGTCCGCTGACGTGTCATTGCCGGAACAGTACATTACGCATTTAATACAGTGGAATCATTTTGAGAACATTAAACACGCCCCCTCTCACTCTCTCTCCCTCGTAGATTCCTAATTGTTCTGTAGGCAAGTTAGTGCATGCTTGTCTCTGACAAGATTAACACGCATGTGATAAATATTGGTGAAAGTTTAACAATACTATGGTTGCGGTGTATAGTGCTGTAAACATAGTAGTGTAGTGTTGGTCCTAACGAGAGACGGGTACGTTTCGAAACCGGTAGACCTTAAATCTTTTTTACTAATTTAACAACTTCGTTTTTTTGAAAATCAATTATATTTTAAACATTGAAAATAAGTTTTATGAAAACGTTGTCGAATCGTCGACGCTCTGCTGCTATGGCGATACCAAGATCAAATTTGTGTCGATTTTTGGACTTCAAACATAACAAACATAAACATAAACCAAGTGGTGCGTGATGATCGGATTTCATGAACAAATTCGTTGGGAAATTTTAACATATTCATTTGGAGCAGGGGGACCCCAAACTCTTACATCAAAGGCATTCTCCAAAAGCGACTATGTCACCAAAGGGTACTATCGGCTCTTACTTCTTAGGTTCCTTCCTATCCTGGTGCCAGATTCAAGAAATGTCAAGTGGACATTTAGACGACATTATTAGGACATGATTCACTCAATTATACTGTTGCTGTGAAATAAACATTCTTTATCACGCGACCTGTAGTTTCTTTTTACTGAATTACATAGGTGAAAAAACTTATAGCCCACCCTGCAGTTAGAATATTGTTGTGACACGTATTATTATTATTTAAAAAAAAAAGATGTGATCTTTCGTTCATGAATCAGACCAATTTATTTTTATTTCAATTTTTTTATTTGAGTTGATGGCTTACGTTGGATTATACCGTGTTAGACTTATTTATTTAAGGCCATTCGTTTCTAAAGAGACATGGAACATGATTTTAACACAATTTTCTTCGAATTCGGCGGCAACTCCCGAGGTTTGTCGTTTTACGAAGATCAACCATTGTCTCTATAAGGAAGTCATTAGTTTGCTTAAATTGACAGGAACACGATCCTCTAGTATTTTTCTGCGTACCGGTCAATAAATTCATTTTTTTGTATACAATTAATTACAACGCACGAAAACTGTCTGTAAGAGGAGATGTAGAAAAACTCCCATAGATTTCTTTTAGCTACCCCTCTCAAGTCGCATCCGGTTGAAATTAACAAAACAAATAACGACCCACTGACGCGTGCATATAACAAGTATTTACGAGGCGCTATGAATCGGGAATAAAATTATTAAACTTAAAATATGATGCTTCCTCCCGCTATGGGATGATGATATTACCTAGGCGACAAGATTGATACAACCACATACAACTGAGAAATCGACGATATTTTAAATTTGAGATACGGTATCAAATATATATATATATAGCATTATAGTGGATATGAAACGTGGCGTACGTAATTTTTTCTTTGCTATCAACATTATATAGAGTTATCTATAATTAAGTATCCCTTAGTAGGTAATTAAAAATAATGTATAAACGATAATTTAATGTATGATTGGTTGTTATATTGCGCTTTGAATATTGTCTTGAATATAGAACGTAATAAGTTAGAATTAATGTGTTCACAATTGTTTGTTTATGGTTTTGTGATTAGTTGTAGAACTCCATGATTATTTTTAATGAAATTTAAAAAGAATTAGATATTAGTAAATATTATTATTAAGTTCTGCAGGATAAATTGTATTTTAAGGTATAGATTTGGATTAATGTATAGATGATTACACAATGTATAAATAAAATGTAGATATGTAGGAATATTTCCATCCTTAATTTTAGTCTTTAAAAATACAATGTTAGGTGCCAAGATTTTTGTACGATAATAAATTAATTGTTAATGTAATTAATTTAATTAAATAGATGTATATTCTAAGTGAGTCAAATGTGTCTTTGTAATTAATTGTATGTATAATTTTTTTATTAGCTGTAGTATTTTTAAGATTTTAATTACTTTTTAATTAAGTTTAACTAAGTAAAATAATAATAGGGGGCGTGGCCGAAAATAAGCCTATAAAATAGAAAATAAGTGTTGACTAGAAGCGAGGTGGCCAGAGCGTCAAAGGGAGGTGCGCCGACGTTGAAACGCTTAAAAACCCAGCATGACCACTCCCAAAAGTTAGTTGGTAAGGTTTAGGGATGGGCGTTGAATGGACGGACTAGTTGAAATCAACCATTGAAGTTGCATCGACGCGTCGACGGTTTACGTTTATCGCACGGACTAGTTGAATTCGTAGACGGTGGACGGCGGACGCCGTCGATTCGAGATTCAACGTAATGCAAAGCAACGAGCGAGAGCAAAACAAAACGTCTCCGTTTATTTCTCTCTCATCTCTCGCTGTCGACTTGTGGACGCCATAGACGGCTCGACGGGTAATTTCATTTCAACTCTAAAGTACACGACCATAGAGTGCAGATCTGTGTACACGAACTATGACAGAGACTTGAAATTTGAATGCATGCGTAGGGCGAGGATAGGCTTAATAAGCTATTTTCTATTATTTTTTACTTGATTTTTTGCGATGTGCACGTGCGACGTTTCGGTGAATTCCCAATTTTGCGCTGTATAAAATAAAACAATTCTGTTTAATTATTTTATTTTTTATTGAACTTATATTTTACTGCTTACACCTGATATTGTTGTGTATACCTACTTCTTTCTTTATTATATATAGAAAGAAGTATATATAACAATATGTAAAAGCCTTTAATGTGCGTAAACAAATAAACAATACAATATTTCTTTTTACATATAAGCACAAGTAGCGGTTTTACTTTCCCTGAAACTATATTCCTTCGAACTTCTTTAAATTTTAAAAATTAACGTAATAAAAATAGCCAACGGTTGAGCCGTCGAGCAGCGTCGCGTCGAACCGTAGACAGTTGACCATCGTCCCGATGTTTAGATAGAACGTCCGCGACGTCCGCGTAACGAAGTTGACGCGTCAAATAGTTGACGAATTCAACTAGTTGATCGTCTCGTCGATGGACGGACGTGGACGGTCTTGTTTCGTCGACGGTAAATACGTCGACGACCCATCCCTAGTAAGGTTAGTTCACAAAAGTGCGTTGGTAGTGATAGTTCAAAAAGATCAGTTGAAAGTCCGGAGTTGGAAAGTGAAGTGAGTGTTAAAAAGACGTGAGAGAAGGCTGGCGGGCCGGAGTGCCTGCTGACCGGTAGACAGTCAGTGGTGATGTTAACTACGGCGTCAGCCGGCATAGCTGTCGGCCGACCATCAATTAAGTGAACTGCGGAAGGAGCGCCGAGAAGAAGAGGGACGAGAACCCGACTGGTCAGAGTGACGTTGAGAGGACCATGCCGATTACCAGCTGGTTATCAGGGCGATAACCAGCCCAGCCGTCAGCGCAGAAGAAGACCAGCGTGAGGTGAGGCCTCACGTCATGCGTCACCTGACGTCGCTGGAGCAGACGCACGAGGGAGAGTCATGCGGACCACGCCGCGTCGCCGGACCAAGACGTCGCCAGGTTCGCGACAGCAGAAATGTAGAATTAAGTTAGATAATAAGGTTAGATTCTAAGACATCATAAATTTTCGCACAGTAAAAATAAATGTTGTCTAGAAATCCATTACGTGTTTTCATCATTCACCTGTTTCTTCCCACATGACCATAATTTACCTCGAAAGTTGAACCGTGAAGCGGTTGATGACCATTGATAGTGTGGATCCTCGATCCCCCCTATTCGTATCAAAATAAATAATAAATTACGTTTAAAATATAAAAAAAAGTTTTAAGGGTGAATCGCTTAAGAATGCCATCAACACGTAAACACTGACCATGGCTGCGAAGTAATTGTTTTCTGCTATTAAAAATAAGTCTTGAATACTTTTGACATGAAGCGATTACTTTTTGATAATAAAAATAAGTCTCGAATAGTTTTGACAGGAAGCGATTGCTTTCTGCTGGTAAAAATAAGTCTCAAATAGTTTGGAAAGGAAGCGATTGGTGTATGCTAGTATAAATAAGTCTCCAACACTTTAGACAGGAAGTGATTGCTTTCTGATAGTAAACATAAGACATGAATACTTTTGACATGAAGCGATTGCTTTTTGCTAATAAAAATAAGTCTGGAATACTTTGGATAGGAAGCTAATGCTATCTGCTAGTAAAAATAAGTCTTGAATGCTTTTGACACGAAGCGATTGGTTTTCTGCTAGTAAAACTAATAGGCATCATGACAGATTTTGAAATAACATCTATATTGTAGGCACATGTCTACTATTACCGAAAATAACATTATTTCAGTAATAAACTTTTTAAAGTTTTTAATCTGTCAAATAATTGCCTTTACAACTACATATTTTTAATTTTGCGCGAAAACGCCCGCAGCTGTCATTTCGTCTACGTGACGCCAAGCCTCAAGTAAACATTGTATTGTGTCTATGGCAACGGTTCAAAGACACGGTGATGGGTCATTCGCTCTGACCGGTGTTTCAGTTAAAATGGCGGATTGCATAATTTTATACTTTTATTTTATTGAAAATCTTATTAAATCTCGATGTATTTATTATAACTGGATCATTTTTAGAATCCTTTCAAAATATTTTCTTCTGTAAAATCACTTATTCTTTAATACTGTCATTATGCCTGTTCTTGAATAGTTTTGATATGAAGCGATTGCTTTCTGTTATTAAAAATAATTCGTGAATACTTTAGAAGCAAAGAAGAGATAGCTGTCTAGCCTAAAGAAGCTAGTAGTCAGGAAGTGTGAGGAAGAGAATTATCCCGCTCTAGTGGCCCATGGACGATGATGATGGACGATGGGGAAGGAAGGAGGGCTCGCACTCGCAGAAGAAGTATTTTGAAGTAAGTAAGTTTGTTGAAGTAACGACATCGGGAGAGTGGCCTGTGCAGATAGGCGCATGACGCATTCCTCTCGTGCTTTCTAAGGAACGCCGGTACCAATCCACCTGTGAACAAAAGAGATTGCCCAATGTGATTATTTGAATTCAAATATATTTTCTTGGGAATGAGTGATGTGCAATAGGTCACAGTGATTAAGAAGCGATTGGTGTTAGTAAATTATGGTTCCTACCTATTTGAAAAAAAGCGAACGCTCATTTGTTGATTAGTTATGTAATATGGTCAAGACGTGTGATCTCATATATATATATATATATATATATATAATATATATATATCTCCTCTCTCCTCTATCTCTAGAATCTCTCTCTCTCTCTCTCTCTTATCTCCTCTACTATATTTTTTTGAGGTATCATCCCAATTAGATTCAACATTTTTGTGCATCAGAGCTCTTATTCTTTATTCTTTCTTCTCTACAATTCACAGATTGGAAAGAGAGTTTTGTAAGATAACATATATTTTTTCTGATTCACTAGTCTTAAGCGATCTCAGTGTGAGTAAATGAATAGTCTGTAATTTATGTAATTTTTAGTATAATATTTATCTTTTATCTTTATACTCGAGTTTGTTTTTAATTGCTGCTTAAAATGTTGCTAAGGTTCTATTCTATGTCTTACATTTTGTCTTTCGTTTTATATTTTTAAGCGGGCATTATAAACATTTTGTGAAAACTGAAGCAGATTAAGAAAAACTTGAGATATGAAATAAATAAAAATATGTATATTTAAAAAAAAAAAAGATAATAAAAATAGTATTTTTAAGAGAAAGGTGTGTTTTGATTTGTTCACCACTAGGACATAAAAATAACTGATTAATGTAAAGATGAAATTCAAACATAAAAAGGCCGTCATTTTTTATGGTTTATGGACCCTATTTATCAAGATTTTACAGTAAATAAATAAGTACTCCGCATGTAAAGCAAATTTGCGATAATAAATTTTAAAGCCATTCTAACATGGAAAAGCATTTTTTCTAATTTAAAATGCTAAAAAATCACAAATCAATGGTAACCTGAGTTTATATCATCACTACAATGCGGTATTACATCATAGCATGCTGAGTGATAAATGAATGCACCCAAGGTCATGGAGGCTGCATTATAATATCTATAGGAAAACCCTAATTAACACTATATCACTTGTAAAACTGATTGGCAGGTGAAAAAGTCGCAATGAAAAGATAAAAGGTAATTCTTTTGTAAGCGTAATCGGTGGATTATAAAAGCATCAAGATGAACGGTTAATAAGGGTATAGAGATATAGAAGGGTATATAGAAGGGTATAGAAACATAAACAATTATTATATTACTCTATGCGGGCTCCCAGGAAGTGCGCATTGCCATTACACCAGTAAGAAAAATCAACAATGACAAATGAGTCTAATCGAATCGCGTGTCTTATCAAAGATAATAATTTCGTCGTCTGTCTGTCTGCCCATCCGTCTGTCCTGTAATGTTCATAATTTCGTTCGAATTCTCGTCTAAATAAACTAAATTAAACGAAATTAAGATGGGGCTTGAACCCCGGGCCAGCATATAGAACCTAGCAAAGACGCGAACCATTTCATGTTCCGCCCAGAACAATCGCCAGGGTTTGAAATAGTACCATTAACTACCGGCAGGGGAAATATTAAAAAAATGTAAATATGTTTCGATTAAAGTCGTTATTACTATTTCATGGGTGTCGGCTATAAATCAGTAAATATTTATTATTTAGGTGGTCGGGGGGTCTATCCCTTCCAAAATCATGTTTCCTATAGATTTAAAGGCTATATTTCCTATAAAATCTCGAATTCAGTACATTATAAATTATAATCCTGGAAGTCTGCATTATTTCTTTTTGGATATTGCTGCCTTTGCTTTTACACCCCACAGTTATGAATTACGACTGATGGATTTAAAAAAAATCAATTTTCTAGTAATCTTATGCTCTCGTAGACATGCATATTCAACGATATGTGGTCTTATTTATTTTTACGTTTCTTGGAAATAATGAATCTATTTTAATACATACTCCCACTGTTATTAGTGCAAGCAGCCGAGAATTTTCTAATCAACCCAACAGAAATAAATTAATAATTCATAAAACCGCAAAGACATTCGATTATACACATAAATAGCCTCTGTTGTGAATGCCCTTGCAATTTTTCTTCTTCTTCAAATGCTGGTCCGGTTACAGGACGTTAGCGACCATGTTAGCGATCATAATATTGCTGACGTAACAGTGCTCGAAACAGTCGGACCAAGGATTGAATGGTAGTTTCTCAGCCAGATGTCCTTCGTCTTCCAGGACCTCTCTTATCGCAATTTGACCTTGAATGATATGCTGTATCTAGCACTTCTCCTGATGTCTCTTGATATAGCAAAATATGTATCTCGATGATCTGGGGGCCACATGAGGGCAAGTACTCTCTTATGGTGGAGAAAGTCCAAAAGAAGTTTCTGAGATATCTCTACATGAGAGAGTACGGGCATTGTCCTTGGCTTTACCCAACCGAGTTTCTCCAGGGTATGCTTGCCTACAACAGTCTAGAGACTAGAAGGAATGTGTATTTGATTACACATTTGTATCGATTGTTGCGCGGTACGATCGATAATCCTGAAATTATGCGGAGCATTGGTTTGTATGTTCCTGATAATTACATTAGACATCGTCAGCATAGATTGTTTCACATTTCAATATACAGGACCAACCTGCCGATGGTTATGCCTGTTGGAAGAGCCACAGCTATGCTGAACAAAATCGCTTTGGGTATTGATATATTCCGTGAGTCTGAGGGGGTTTCCGAAGCGGGATTCTCCTACAACTTTGATATGAATGAATTTATATACGTTTGATATTTTGTTGTTTGTATATTATCTCACTTTTTAATAATATTTACGAATTGAACATACATGTATATGTTTGTAATGTAAATGTTATGTTATAAATAAATAAATTGAATTGAATTGAAATGTCCTTTAATTGTTTTAAGGATTGACGGGGCTCGCTGTTGCGGTAGAAATTTCCAGAGTGCAAGCGATCAAACCAAAAACCCACCGTGCGTTCATTTGCGGTACCGGGTCCATACACGTCGCGTTCGTATTGCGTGCCGTCTGTGCAGCGTTAGTGCCACGGCGAAACTCATATTCGAAGATAACGCGAATTTTCATTTTCTCCATTGTCGCAGACACGCCGATATCAAAGAAAAAAATACGACTTTAATATGACATTAATTTGAATTTGGAATTCCAAGTCGAATGCAAAATAGCTAGTTTCAAACTAGCCTGCATTAGAACACGGCAATCTCATAGGCAAGTGTCTAATTATTTTTTTCATATAAATTTAAGAGTAAGAGTTGTGTTATTGCAAAACTCTAATCCATAAGTCATTTACATAAACGTTTCATAAAATTAAAAAGGTAGAACTTAAAAAATAAGTGTTTTTATTTCCATATGTGTGAACTCCGTTCATAAATATAATTATAAAATAAGCTGTAACCCGTCAAAAACGACGGAAAATTGGTTGGCTTCTTTGTTAAGTAAGCCCTAGTAGATAGTTATAGTATATTTTTGTCGGTCCACGGAGAGGCGGCGGTAGCAACATGCGATTTGCTGGCCCGGGGTTCAAGCACCATCTCCGGCCGCTCAATTTGGTTTGTTAGCTGTGAATTCGAACGAAATTACGGATGTTACACGAAATTACGGACGGACAGACAGACGGACGGGCGGACATATAACGAAATTATTGTGTTTGATTCTGTGAGTATGGTAAAGCGCTATTTAAATTTAACAGCTGTTTCGGCTCTCTATGCCACTTTCAAACAGTAGATAATAAACCACCTACAATGGACTTTACTTACCACTTTCCCCATAATTTCGAAATAGCTGTTACATTTAAATAACGCTTTGAGAAAACTCACAGAACCTTATTAAAATTTAATTAATCTTAAATTTCACTAAACATATTTAAAATCATTGTTTCTAAACAAAAATTTCAGCATTGCGTCAGTATGAATGTTCTCTGTATCAGCAAGTATTTTATTTTAATTGAAGATCTTTGTTCCATTGTCTCGATAATAAATGGCTGCAGTTCTCGTCAGCGACATTCGTAGCGAAAGTACTGTAACGATATTGGCCTATTCAAATAGACATTGCTGAAAAATTATACGAAAATATCTATCTGCTAAAGTTTATAATAAAGAGAAGCTTCACAAACCGTTAAATACTCTATAATTAAATATTTTGCCGGATAGGTAGGTGCGGACGAGCTTTATTATCTCTGCACGCGGGCGTGTAAAGCAGGCTTTATGTTATTTTGTTTAACGAGATTGTCCAATCACAGACGCGGGCCGTGAGCACCGAATCTAGCCTATCAGGAACGTGGATTCGCGGAACGAATTCGACGAATCAGCGGCTTTCTGAGTTAGACTTTGACTTTTACACGCTAGTTGGAATCAAAGATGGCGCGAGATAGGGACGATTGTTAGGCGTTACAAAAGAGAAAGCGGCACTTGAGTTTTCAGCTTGAAGGTCGGCGGAGGCTTTGTCGAGGAGAGTCAGTAAGGAAGATAATTTGGCTGGATCGAGGAAAAAGCCAGAGGTTGATAATAATTCAAAGAGAATTGGAACAGTGAACAGCTAAGCATTTTCAATATTATTTATTTCTATTGCCTTTTTCGTGTATTCAATTTAGAACTTTCTGGATCGTAACAATTATTGATACATGCTGTGGATTGTTTTGTTACGTATTTTGGGCCTAGGGATAATTATTACTATACGCGCTTCGGATTTAATGTACAAGAAATCGTACTGTTGCTACGGTGATAATTCCAGCGGGGGAATTATTGCATAACGCTGATGAAATATGTAATTCTGTCGCTGTTCATATGAAAAATCATTTAAATTTGATATTCATATATTACCAAAGATATAAAGGCTTTAAAATGGAATACTTTACTGACGAAGAGTGTTTCGTGTTTGTTTGTGGGTTTTAAAATTCAGTATAATTATGCATATTCAATGTCGCGAGGTTCGGAATGTGCGAGAGGTTCTTCAGGGCGGATGTATTATTATGCTAAAGAATGCTTTGTTATCCATACTGGCGATTGAATGCACGGATTTCTATATGATTTGTATTGTTTGGAAATGATTGGGATCGGAGTATTTATGGGGTTTTGATATCACGATTGTCAGTGTGATATAAATTCAAATCGTACGAGGAATTTCCTACAAACAATATATTTTGAAAATGTTTCTGGATTTTATATTTATTTTATTGAGGCATGATTGTGTGGTTTATTTGAACTCGTTACATGTTTTTATTGCGTCATTGGGCAACCGTTCTAAACACAATTTGTCCCTATCAAGTTCTTAGAAAACGTATTTCGAATTGTACATGTCGTATAGAGATAGTTAATTTAGATGCGGCCGGTCTTCAGCTGGGGAACACATTTATGGTTTCTATTACGGTTGGTTATTTTATTATCGGCCTGTATTCGAAGGCGCTGTGTTGTTTCAATTAATACGAGAATTTAATTATGTGTTTTGATATCACGATTGTAAGCGTGATATAAATTCAAATCGTACGAGGAGTTTCTTACTAATAATATATTTTAAAAATGCATCTGGATTTTATATTTATTTTATTAAAACATGAATGTGTGGTTTATTTGAACTCGTTACATGTTTGTATTGCGTATCATTAGGCAATCGTTGAAAACACGATTTGTTCCTATCAAGTTCTTATAAAGACGTGTTTCGAATTGTATATATTCCTTAATTGCGGTGGTTATTCATATGACATTGCTTTATTCATTCAATATTAGATACTTGAAATGTTTTATTCCATTATTGTGGGTCGTTTACGGTTAGATCAGATCAACCTTCGGTCTTCCGTAGACGTGATAGTTTTCATATGACATTGTTTAATTCATTCAATATTAGATATTTGAAATGTTTTCTAGAACATTTTTC
>JADDOH010003777.1:0-30727 GCA_016648135.1 Agrypnia vestita | reverse complement strand
AGACTACCAAAGAAAAATAATAAAACCTCACAAAATTGTACGATATATAAAGGTATAAAAATCTTCGATAGCCTGCCAAAGGAAATTCAAAACATGGAGAATATGTATAAGGAGGTTTAAACTGGAGTGCAAAATTTTATTATTAAAACTTTTAAATGATTAGATGGAATGCAACATGTTTAAGTGAAATCATATATTAGCCCACACAACGTTATGTGTGGAACTAAATAATTAAGATATAGAGAGACTATATAATAGAGACGTTATTTAAGAAAAGACTTAAAACGCACTTGTTTACAAAATCTTTCCCAGAACCTTTTTAATATTCGTTGTTTTTTTTTTAAATATTTTATGTTTTGAGCTGTTTTTCCTTCTATTTTCTTTTTCATTTTGTTATTCTATGATTTTAGTATGTAAGAGTTTTTTGCGTGTAAAGCGCCCTTGAGGTGAAGTTTTCACAAAAATGGCGCCATATAAATAATCCAATATTATTATTATTGTTAAGATAAATAAAATAAAAATTAAGGTAATATCGCTGAAGAACTCTCTTCTTCTAATTTATTTGTATTTAGCACAAAGGACCCCTATAGACGAGAAATGGATTGGGACGTAGGCAAGAAGACCCAGATTATAAGAGATAGAAGAATGTACGAATACAAACTTAATGACTGAATAAATACAAAAATTAAATAAATTCAATTAATATGATTTTTTATAAATAAACTAATAATATACAGTAGATTCTCGAATATACGGGATCGCAGTAAGAAAAACGAATTTTTTTATAATATGTATTTTTTTTAATGTAGAGATATTCTTACTATTTAAAAAATAAGCTAAACGCTTCTGCTATGAAAATAAGACTAACTTGCTAGTGTCTTGGAATGGGGAATCATGATTACTACACCTATAAGCTACTTACTCATTTTGATTCAAAATATTACTATTCAGGATTGAAGGAATTAGAAATGAGCATGCTCTGAGGACAATTCAAGAAAAGAGGTCCACAATTGTACTCCATAGAATGACCCAATTGAGATGATTTTCTCTCTCCCACTCTCCGTGTCTCGTTCTTACCGTATTATTATTTATTATTAGTCATTGCTGTCGTTTCTCTTTAATAGGATATTTAGTTTTATAATATTCTTCACATACCATGATCCGATATATAGGGTGTAACAGAACTAGTCCACAATACTTTAAATATAGATTCCTGCCTTGATCATGAGTAGAAAATGTTCAAGCAATCTCGACCTAATATCTTTTATTATTTAATTTGCATTTTTTTTCAACATTGCTGACTTATTTTTTGCAAAACGTTGGATTTATTATCACTATAACTTATTTCGACTTTGAAAAATTTATTTCCTTTAATACAGGTGATAAAAATTTTCCAATTCGAATTGGAAATTTTTCAGGATTTTTATTATTTTATTTAACTTTTATTAAATCGAATGAATTTTTCGCAATCGATATAGGTTACTGTAATGATACTTCATACCGTCTTGTAAATAAATAAATCAGAAATGTTGAAGAAAAAAAATGAAAACTTTGATGACCCCATATCTCCGTAAATATTGATATTAGATAATGGTTGCTTGAACATTTTCTACTCAAGATCAAGGCAGGAATCTACCTATACAGTATTGTGGACTAGTTCTGTTACATCCTCTACACAGAGTTATTTGGAAAACATTAATAACCTCGCAGGACTGTATTCCTGCCTTGATTATGAGTCGAAAATGTTCAAGCTATCATGACCTAATATCAATACTTATATCGATTACAGAAAATTCATTCGTTTCAATACAAGTTAAATAAAATTATAAAAACCCCGAAAAAATTCTAATTGGAATGTTTTACAATTGGAATTCGAAGGTTTTTATTTTTTTATTTGACTTGTATTAACGGGAATGAATTTTTCATATTCGATTTAATTTACTATAATGATTGTCCAACGTTTTACAAAAAATAAGTCAGAAATATTGAAAAAAAAATGCAAATTTTGATGTCGCATAGCTCGTTAACTATTAATATTAGGTCATAATAGCTTGAACATTTTCGACTCATAATCATGGCAGTCGTCGGCAGTATAGTCGGACCATCCATTTTAAAACGAATGATTTACTATAAAATAAAACCTGCTGAACATTTCACTGAATCAACTTGTGTGTACTGTGAGTGAAAAACACATAAGCTACTTACAAAATTATACAAATTACAATACAATTACTTATTCTCTTCCTTCCAGCCTCGCTAGAATGTAACGGTTGTATAACAGTGCTTCACAGCTCAGCAAATGACATTTATAATGAACACGTTATCTAAAATTATTCGCTCGTCCTTCGTAGTTGCATATAAATGCGCGCTCAGTGCCAACATCTCAAGTAAAATCTATTTCGCGATAGCTGGTGTCTTGTATCGCATTTCTAAAATGTCAAATTACTCTCTAGCGTATTATGCTTTAGATATAAGAAAACTACGTAGGTACTGGTATTTTATTGATAGCGCCGTTCGATTTTTTTTCAAGAGCCCTGAGCTTTTGTTAAAGATCGTGCGATTACTAAGACTTCTTTAATAACAGCGAAATAACTTTGTGGTAATAGACTAAGGCCCGATTGTTTGCAATAAAAATTAGTTTAAAGCGTCGATTTTTACGGCAACTGTCGAGCAGTGTGACAAAGGCGAATTCAGAGGACGATAGGACGATATATATCACGAGGCCACTAAAGAAAAAAATACTTTATATTATTAATATTTAAAGCATTAACTTCGTGGTTCGACATTATGACAGAACGTTAGTTAACTTAGTAAAAACCACTACCAGATTTAGGGTCTACCTGTTTCGAGACGTACCTGTCTCTTCGTCAGGACCAACACTACACTACTATGTTCACAATACTATACACCACAACCATTAGATTCCTGATTGTTCTTGTATCAAGATTAACACGCATGTGATAAATATTGATGAAAGTTTAACGATACTATGGTTGTGGTGTATTGTGTTGTGAACATAATAGTGTAGTGTTGGTCCTGACGAAGAGACGGGTACGTCTCGAAACCGGTAGACCTTAAATCTGGTAGTGGTTTTTACTAAGTTAACTAACATTCTCTTGAGAAATACTTAAATAATCCATTGTCGGGTCCATTTACTTCTAAACATTTAACTAAACTGAACTTAATCGTAAAGCATTGTTCAACTTCTTCCTTCATTTTTTCTCTTCTTTTAGGACACTAACTGAATACTGGGTACAGGATACATAAAAATCAACACATTATTATTTAAAACTCAGCACACTATCCCAATAATAGTTGCCTTTGCCCGCTCTAGCAACATGCGTAGGTATACGTGTGAATAATTAACGTGTTAATGTAGTGTGATCGTATAATATTGTCAAGAAAATTAATGTTGTGTAGGAGTGACTTTTTGAATGATGGAAAGGTACCTGGAGGAATATCAGTATCAACATTAAGTTCGGCACAATATGTATTGTACGCACGACACATTCTTGTGATGGGGGAAAAATAACCAACGTTATTAGAGCGCTGACTTGTTCTAAATAACTGCGGGTTTCTTATACGGGACTTGACATGCAAATTCTCGTGTCTTTCGGATCCGTTCAATGGACGTTGGCTATTATCATTTTGTTTGTGTTAGTTAAGTATCAAACCTTCAAGGTGAAGCATCGTAATGTGAGTTTTTATGCCTTAACTTATTGTTGCAGAACTTCATTCAGAAATAATTCAGTTCTTATCTAAATTCATATAATACTGTCACGGGATCGTGGATGTGGGAAGCAAATGAAACACTTTAAAATTAATTAAAGTTTTATTATTTACACAAAGTCACTGGACACGAATTTAATCGGAGCACTGTTCTAATTCACTAATTCAATCATTCATGAATAAATTGACTTTCGTTTACTGATGCTCTTTACTTGAATTGTTCAGGTTCGCGATAGAAAAGTTCTTGCTTGTCGGTAGGTACTTTCTAGATTTACTAGAACTTGTCGCGCCGTTAAACAGCTCTGATACACTGAGCGCGCAGTAGCCGGTCGACCTCTTTCTATAGGTAATGTCGCTTTCTCGATGTTTCCAGAATTTACGAGAACAGCCCAGTCCATTCCAGATTCGTGTGAACCGTTCGAGAGATTTCGATATTGCGTAATTCTGTCTGATTTTACATTAATCTTTCTGTTTCGCTGTTCTGATATTTATCATTTTATCAAGTATTTCTCGTAATACGATTATCGAAAGATTCGTACTATCCGATACTTTGTGATGTGACTAGATGTGACGATCAGTTTTCTTTTTGGCAATAAATACAAACTAAACTACCTACATCACAAGACGCATTTTTGAATTAATACACAGTGCACAACATCGCACGTGTTACTTACGTTTTCTACGGAAATGTAATTAAGGACGATTCTGCATGAGACGCTACCGTAAATTAGACTTAATATGTAACGGCCGTGTCATACGAATTTGTGGTCGATGCACGTACATATGGACGTAGTTATGCAGAAAGCAGCCAACCCACAAAATGCTAAAAATGAGTTATGTACGGGTTTGGACAGCTTCCTACGATATCTTTATATGCTGAAATCGTCCATGCTCTTTATGCTATAGTTTTTTGTAAATTCAAGATTTTTCTAACCCACATCACGGCTATCGCTGTTAAATTAATGCATAAAACATCCATGTGGTATGGACGCATTATGCGATTTTTGTTATTACCCAAAGATCATTTTGCAGAAAACATCCAAGTGGGTTGAACGTTTTCTATGCCTCCGATAGTACCGTTAATTCCATGCTTTACCAAATTCATAGAAAACATCCAAGCCACTTGGACTTTTTCTGTGGTTTGATTATGGTCAGTAATGCGGATATATATGTACATTGTACAGTACTATTCAGTCTGCCGTTTGCTATAATCACTCCATTTACATTATTCACATTACATTATTCATAAAATTATAAAATAAAAATTTGTTTAAGCAATTGGGGATATTTGGAATTCCCGAAGTAAATAAAATAATGGAATGTCAATGCATTTATTTTGTTCCAGGAAATGTAAGGTTAAGCCTTTCATGAAATGTAATCTTATACTAATTCAATTGTTTGGATTCTAAGAATAGGGTTATTCGACCAACAAGGCAATTAAGAATATTATTTGTGTAGTTAAATTTAAATGTTAATAATACAAATTATTGACTTAACTGTAGCGGCTCTTGTATTGTGGGGATTATCCAGATTATTTTATTTGCACTTGCTAAAGTAATTTACATGAGCGTTTCTTTGTTTTGATATTGGGTATTACCTTTAAAAATAAACTATTTTTGTTGGTATGTATGCATCTGAAAGAGTATCACTTTATCTATCAGTACCTATTTCAATCAAAATTTTGTGTTCCGAAAAACAAAATTGTGCTAGGATTTTCAAATCCAAAGTTTAGAAGTTTAAATGAGATTTGCATGAAATATTATACATATATATATATATATATGCATATGCTTTGAATAGTCATTTCTTAGTTACAATTATTATAAAATAATGTATAATCTAGATAAAGCTTACTTGGTTTCTGCCGTGACACAACGAAGATAAGTTTTCAATTTTGCCGCCAGTAACTACCTAAGTGATTTGATGATTTTTACCTGGATGAAATTATTGAAAAAAAAAATTCCTGAGATAGAGAATGAAAAAATATCAATGTTGGTATTCATAACTCATTTTAGCCCAAAATTGCACTTAGTGAGTTTTACCTCTAAAGGGACGATATTTGTTCAATCATTCTTAAAACATATTAATTTAATAACCACCAGCAAGACAGACAACACTTTTTTATACAAAAGAAATTTTGGAACAAATATGACAACTGATTAAACAAACAAACATGCTTATACTTAAATGTAATATTAAAAATATGTGTAGAATAAATCCAAGCAACATAGTACCTACAAAATAACTGACATTTAATAATGTCACTCCTATTTCATAGAATACAGCCAACCCACATAGAACAAAATGAGTCCTGTTTTTCGTACATTTTGACATTTTGCAGAAAGAAACCAACCTGTAAAACGCGTCATATCTTTGTAAATAAAAGTTTTATTCTTATAATTACATATAAAAACCATAAAAAATATCTTTACAATAAGCCCTATGCAAAAAAAATGTGCAATAATGCATTAAATATCGACATATTAGGTTTTTGTAGATTCAAATTTTTAGAAGCCATTTTCTCAGTTCCATGTTTTTTGGGTTGGCTGCTTTCTGCATAATTACGTCCATATGTGAGGTCTCCTAATTCTTTATCTGTTCTAGCATTTATATTCATTTTTTATAATGGCTTATGATCAGTGAAAACTGTAAATATTTTTCCCATTAGCCAGTGCTGCCAATATTTAACCGCTTCTTTTATTGCCAAACACTCCAGATATATAGCTTTGTTCTTTTTTAGGTGTTGTTCAATTTTCTAGAAAAATATGCACAAGGTTTTTCTTCTCCGTTGTGTTGTGGTTGTTTCAAGATTGCGCCTATGCCCTGTATACTGGCGTCGGTATAAATGTGTATCGGTAGATCTGGATCAAATATTGATAAAATAGGTTGTTGACAAAGTAATTTTTTTACTGTCTCAAATGATTCCTGACATTCTTCTGACCAAATACCTTTCCTTTGACCTTTCCTCAACAAATTATGTAATGGGTCTAATATAATTGATATGTTTTGAACATATTTTCCATAGAAATTTATTTTTCCTAAAAACTGTCCGACATTTTTTTGTGTTTTTGGTTCAGGAAATTTTTTTATTGCAATTAAATTATCCTTCAATGGCGTAATTGTACTATTTTGAATTATGTGTCCTAAATATTTCACTGAGTCTTGTGCAAAGTTACATTTTGAAAATTTTAATCTAAAGCCTTCTCTTAATATTGCTTCCAGCAGTAATGATAAGTGTTTTATATGATCTGTGTAGGTTTCAGAGAAAACCAAAATGTCATCAACATAATTAATGGTAAAATCCGATAATTTATGTTTTCTTATAATGCTGCTCAATATTCTTTGAAAAATTGCAGGAGAAGTTTTTAAACCAAACGGTAAACACGTCCATTGAAAGTGTCCTTCTTGAGTAACGAACCCTGTTTTTTTTCTATCTTCAATTTTCAATGGGATAGCCCAAAATGCTGAATTTATGTCCAGGGTTGAGAAGTATTTACATTTTCTCGTCTTGACCATTAAATCCTCTATTAATGGGAAGGGTTGTGATTGCGGAATTATAATTTTATTCAAATCGCGAAAATCTATGCATAGTCTTGATTTTTTTCCTTCTTTTTTTTTATAGGCCAATGTTACTGGGGCAGCAAAAGGACTGTAAACTCTTAAATTAAGTTTTTTTGTAATAATTTTGATATTTGTTATTCTATTTCTTTTTTATCTTCAATAGTGCACCTATACGGTCTTTTACTGCAATATCTATCCATTAACAAATCTATATGTGCTTCATAACCTTCCACTGTACCTACATCATATTTATCTTTAGCAAAAAGTGTTTTATATTTACAAATTAGTTTCTCTATTTCTGACTGTTTTTTTATATCCAAGTGATTTATTGTAATGTTAAAATTATTCTCTTCTACGTGTTCATTGAAATTTATTTTATATTTATCGATTGTTGTATCAGAATTATTCGAAATAATTTTTTTTTCTGAGATATTCCTCTTTATTATAATCTCCCATTTTGGAGTTTTGTATGATTTCTAATTTATCATTTTGAATAAGATGAAAATTTTGTATACAATCTAAACCAATTAAGAAATCGTAGTCAAAGTTTTCTTCATCTATCACAAATACATTCATATTCTTTTCTATATCAAAAATCTTTATTTTTAATGTTACCATTCCTTTAGTTTTTCTCACACCATTAATCGTTTTCAAATGTGCATTTTTCATAAGGTTATCTTTATTATTAGAGTTATTTTTCAAGGACAACAACTTAGAATTGATTAAAGACACATTTGATCCTGAATCATAGACCCCCATAGTTTCTAAGGAATCGTTCAGTAATAATTTAATTTTGATTAATGGTGGGGTGGAACTATTATTTTTTTTGGATTAATTGCATTTAATTTTATTTCTAATTCAGAATTGTTGACGTTTCTTATCTGGTCTCTTTTTGTCCTATCAAAATTTTTGCTTTTGTACCAGCATAAGGATTGTGGGTGGTATCGATTTCTTTTGTTTTCTTGTTCACAAATTCTGCATGGTTTGTGTCTTCCATCTTTCTCTTTAATTTTGTTTTCAAAATTTCTTACATTCTTTTCACCATTATTTTTATTTGCCAAATGTTCTAAGCCCCTGATGTTGTTAAATATATCTTTTGTTTCTTTTAAGTTCATTCTATCTATTTTATCAGCTATATAATTTGGCAGTCCGGTAGTAATTAGATCAATTAAAGTGGGTATATCCATTGATTTATCTATCTCCAGTAACAGTCTTTCCTTTTTTACGGCATATTCTAAAAATGACCCTTGTCTATACTTAAATAAAAATGCATACCTGACAGGCGACCAGCCTTTGTCCGCATAAGTTTCACAAAAGTTTTCCTTCCAAGTTGACCATTCTGAATTTACTGTATATTTTATGACCATAGAACTATACCAGTCAAGACAACAAGAACTCCAAAAATAATCTAAAAGTTTCTATTTTCTATGTATCTTCTTTTACTCCAAAATGAGTACATTCTGCTTCAAAAATATTCATCCATTGAATTACATTTGAAGTTTTTCTCATGAATTTATCCACAACAAATTTCTCCGTTAAATTTCTGATGTTGGGTTTAGCGGTTGTATCTTTCTTCATTTCGCTAAAATTTTCCAAAATTCTGGTTAAAACGTCTTCCGAAATAGCAGCTAAAGGTTCCTGTGTTTCCGGCATTAATTCTTCTAACAAATATCCCTTAAACTGCATATTTCCATCTTCATCTAAGTAAGTATCACAAATTAGTGGTGTCAATGAAATCCAAACCTGTCTTTTATCATGTCTCTTTTGAAGTGTAATTTTTACTTTTTTAAAAGCTTGAGTTTTTATTATTGTATCATGCAGTTTTACCTCTTGCAGATGTCCCGGGATTAAAAATGTATTTTTGTTTGGATCAGAAATTGAGGTAATGCAGATTACATTTGATTTTGGATCTTCACTCGCCTTTACTATGAATTCAAATTTTAACTTTTCCATTCTTGTCATAAAAGCTGTAGAAATGTTGTTTTATAATGTGGTTTCCCAAATATTTTAGTTTTTTTTAAATAAAAACTTTTTTGCGTTGCTCTGAAAAGAGTATATATTTTATTAGCAAAAGAACATAATATTTCATATTAAAATTTAAAAATAATAAAAGTACACACCTGAAAAGAGAAACAACATTTAAAGCTATTATTTTATATTAGAAACCTTATCCATTATTAAATGTGTATTATTCACCGGTATATTATAATTTTCTCAATAGTTTGATTGTCAGTTGTTTGTGAAAGAATTTTCACACAAATTTAAACGTTCCATTTTAACAATTCAAATTAAATGAAGATCAGTAGGTACCTACCGATCTTCATTTACATATATATATATTGATTTAAAATTGCTACAAAACAAAAGCCGGTTATTATTCTATAATACAATTTTGTTTGTTGTGAATAAAAAAAAAAGAGACTGTGATAGAGATGCAACTTTACTTTATTTATATATACCACTGACAGCAACTAGGTACAATATTACTCCCGAGGAATCTGGACCCCCGTCGTAGAGACGACGCGCCTTATAAGCCAAAAGATGTCGACACCAACCGATCTGTTATTGGCCGCCAGTGACGATCCCCGGCGAATCAACTGCCGGCTGCATGACAACACTATTAATTCGGCCAATCAGGAGGGCCGTCACCTGTTCACTTTACTATGACGTATCTCCACAATTTACGAATATCTACTACACTACATCTTCCCCCCGCTTAGGAATTGTCAGTCAGGCGGTTATTGATTCCACTAAAACCCTCTTATATAATTTTTAATACATTCCTAACACATTGTACAATACAATATTCCATTAAAACAATATCTTCATACACTACAGATTCTTAATAACTTCTTATAATACAATACAGATTTTATTGTCCTGGTAATTTAATAATTCAATTTACTCTAGACATAAAGGAATCCGTTCTTATTTTCAACACTATATAGTGACTCAATTTGCATTAGTCACAAGGGAATCCGCCCCTACTTCCAGCACTATTTTATTTTTGACACCACAACATCCACTCCATCCACTATCGAATCTCCCTCGCGGATATTCTATTCGTACAATCCAGGTCCAAAAACTGTTCCACAATTTTGACCTTTCCAACATCTGCTCTAGATGCTATAAAATATTGGGAAAAGTATAATGGTATAGTATAATAAATAAATAAATTTCGTAAGAAAAAAAAACGGTGCTTGTAAAATCCATTTAAATCATTAATATTTTTTTCATTTCAGTACCGTTAAATCGTCATTTTTTATTTTATTATTTTTTTTTAAAAATAGAGATGCGAACACGGAATACATGTCACATCAATATTCTTACTATTTTCAAACTAAGCTAAGCGCTTGTGCTATGAAAATAGTGGACAAATGGACAAAAATAAAAAAATAAATGGACAAAAGACATTTAATTTCTTGATACATACATAATACATATAATACAGGATAAGACGTAGTAAACCTCTAGGCCACTACCTACCTCACTATATATGTACATATATAGAAATACCAGTTCTGAGGTAGATAGCTTTTTTTAAAATCACTTTACCATCTTAAATCGATATTGAAAGTACATAAATAAAAATCAAGACTAAAAAATATATAAGTATCACGCAAGATGCAGGAAAAATGAAAATAAATGCAAATAATGGTTTTACATTTCTTATCAAAACAGTGTCTTTCATATGGATCCACAAAAGTGGCAAGCTAAAATAAAAGTAAAAAGGAAAGGATGAATAGGAATGCAAAAAATAAACAAAAATTGGCAATATTCTGCAGTTTTAAGTTCAATTCGTTTGAATGGTTGCTCGTATCAAAAATGTATCTAGATGTATTAAAAAATATTAGATCTTGCCTTTGATTTTCAAATTCTGTTACTCACCAAACTCACGAAATTCTTTAAGAAATATGAGTATGTAAAATCAAACACCACAAGGTTGCACAAAATCTGCTATTTGACTTCCCCTGCTCTAGTATAATGCAAATCTACTTAACATTTTATATTTATATTGAATATCACGACTCAACGAAGATAAAACGGAAAATCTAAGGTGATGAAAATATAAGGAAAAATATTACATAATCATTCGATTTGTTTGTTCAGAGTGAATAATTATTATCATATTTGTAAAGCAAACAAAATAAATACAGTCGTCACTTGATAACCAGGTTCCGTTCCAATTTGGTACAATGTGGCCCCAAAGGTCTGTGCCCCATATTACTTTTGGTATCAATATGTCACAGCACTAATGTGATGTGATAATTTATAAAATCTACACCAAAAGAAAAATATTTACACAGGTAGTACAAAAACACATGAAAATATTATTGATTTAAGGTAATCCCTCGTTTATTCCATCGTTTATTGCGGTGAATCCTTTCCAGACTCTACCACGATAAGTGAATTTCCGCTAAGTAGGATTTTTTGTTAATAAATTGAATATGTATTTTCGTAGTCAGAGCATTGAAAACCTATTTACGACACTTTAAATAAGGGTATAACACTTTATACGAAAGTCAACCTTCCAAAAAGTATGGCACGTCAGAGCGCCGATAAGGTTGAATTTTGGTTGCATGGCAAAAAGTATATCCGCTTCCACCGGATGTTGACTAAGTGACTCACCGCATTTGCGAACGTTTCGAGAAATTATTTTAAAACAATGGGTGGAGACTTTATAAAAGTGGTAAAGCATAAAACTATTCTGGAACGGCAGGGACCGAGTATTTGTACGGGCGTTGAAAAAAAAATTTGTTTATTTTATTTTTCATCTATTAAGTGTTGCGATATAGATCTGATATCCCAATATTGCTAACCATAATGATTCCTTCTTTATAAATCTTGGGCTAAATCCAAGATAATGGTCCCATCGCATGTACAACGAAAATGATTATTTCACTATATTATTGAATGTGATAATAACAAAATGAAAGATAATTTACGTTTAAAAAAGTAAGTATTAAATAAGATATTACACTTTAAAGTTTCGAAAAATGCACTGCATATTTTGACATTTCATATGCGGCAATATATGAGGTTAGGTTAGATTTGGTTTGGTTAGGTTATTAGGTTTGGTTAGGTTAGGTTTGTTGGTTAGGTTGTTTAATTTAGATTACAATTATTTTAGTTAGATTAAATTAACAGGATATTAAATTATATAGTGAAATACTTATTGTTCATTGTATGAACAACGGGACCATATTCTTGGATTATTCCAAATCCTGTGGCACCGATTTTGCATTTCTTCTCCATTGAAGGTGAGCTGTAAAACGAATGATACATTACAGCGCTTGATTTTTTAAATTAACTTGGCGGTACGTGCGTTAAATTCAATTTATGAAATATACAAGTTGTAACTAATATGCTACATTGCGAATTGAATAATTTAAAAACTCCATCACAGATTAAATTAAATAACTCCTTCCTTAATATTACATCCGCGCGGCCGGGATTTCCGCTACTACCTAAAAAAAGATTAGTTTTAACACAACCGCATACTTTCGGCCGATTTTTTTTCTTTTGACTACGTAACATCAACATACAATAAATATCATAACACAAACCTTTTCAACATCTAAGTAAGGAGGTATGTAAAATTTTCCATTTTTTAATTTTTCAAATAAAAAGTAATAGAAAATGGTGCATACAATTAGCAATAACTTCCATTTTTATAAAACAAAAGAAACTTACTTTGCTACAAAACGACACGACCTCAAGTTCTGGTATCAAAAGCTCAACTGATTCTAAGCGCGGTTACCACTTTGGTTAATGCAGATTTTGCGATGTTGCCACGTTTATGCCATGCGACATTGTATAAAACTTTCAACTTCATTTTAATCCATTAGTTATTTTATTGTACATGATCTATATTGTGTAAATTACTCGGCTTGTGTGAAAACGCACGTATTCTTAAGTTTGATTTATGATTGCACTAATAATTGCACTGTGAACATGAAAACGGTTTCTCGGCATTATGCGTAAACTTATAATTTTGTAGGAATGAATCCTGACTGCCCGAATAATTTCACTGTGAACTTAAACAATTCCTCTGCATTACGCGTAAGCTTGGGGGCTCTATTTACACATTCGTTGTCGCTTTGTCTCGGGCTACCTCGGCGAGTGTATACGGCCGACATTAAGCTTGACTTCTGATTGCACGATTCCCTAATATCTGAAAGTGCATGGATATTTATTTACATACGATCTACAATTGCACTGTGAACATGAAAATAATCTTTTTCCACTATGGCCCGAGTCAATACTTAGATGATTTAAAGGTTAAGGTATGTTTTAAAAGCGTAATTTTCAGTACAAAATAACAATAACAGTACCTGACTTAACTTTTAAAACATCTAAGTATTGACTCTGAATTCGGGCCTATGCCTAAGCATATTTAATTTTAAGTTTGATTTCTGATCGTATGAGTAATTGAATTTTCCCTCTGAATCTCTCGGCATCATATGAAAGCTTGCGTCTTTTTAGGCTTGACTCCAGATTACAGAAATAATTGCAGTGTAAATATGAAAACAGTTTTTCCCCAACGTGCGAAGAAACTGCATAATTGCATTGCGAACATGAAAAAAATTCTCTGCATTATGCGTAAACTTGTGTCTTTTTAGGTTTGACTTCCGACTGCACAAAAATTGCACCGCGAACATGAAAACAGTGACCAAGCACTATGCGTAAGCTTGTGCTTTTTACTCCCTTTATATTAACTCGTGGCGTCTGCTTGCTTGCTTGCCGGCTTGCCGTCAAAAAAACTTTGGATCGATTTTTGACCCTTTTCCCGTGATCCAATCGAGCTGAAACTTGGCGAGTAGACTCGTGGCGACGATCAAGAAGATCTAAATTTTCGCTAAAAAAATAAATAATTATAGTATAATTTAGGATTTTTATAAATTTTATTGGTTTTTTCAAATTGGAATCATTAGAAAAGTTTAATTAGCAACGGCGGCCCGATAACGTCGCGCAATATTTTCGAAATTTGAATTACTCCGTCGGTATACATAATAGGTACTTCACTACGAATGTCGAAAATCTAAATTGACTGACAATTTTTTTTAGAATTTAATCTTCAAAGCATGAAGTGTCTTATCAAAGCTCAAAACATCTGATATTTTAGAAATATATTAAATTACTGTAAGTTTAGTGTTATGTTATATGTTTTAATTCGTCTTTAATTGTTGTTATATTTTACGAAGAAAGGGAGTATAATAAAAACTTGGTTTTTATGGGTTACTTTTTTTAGGCTTGACTTACAATTACTGTGACACGGATCAATATAGGAGTGGAGAAAAACGCACATCAATTACAGAATAATTACTCATTTACTTTACAATTAAATTACATACTTAGTCTCTTTCATTAAGTTTATAATACAAGAAAGTCTCACTCAAGTCAATATTAATATGATCTCCTGTCCAATTACTTCTCAAATTACTGCCGGGTGTGCAGCACTAGATAAAAAAAATGCGGGAACTACTTGTATATAACACAAAACAAATTCACTCGTGACCCACGTCGCGGGGAGAGTTTAGTGTTTAGTTTGAGTCTTGGCAAGGCACCCACAACGACCACCAGCGGGGAAATGTTGACCGCCTATAATCCACAGCTATTCCTTGTCCAAAGGCAGCAGACGGGATGCAACACAGGCGAGTCAACTTTCTTCAGCAGGAGAACCCTCTGGCTAGGGACACGAAAAAAGTATCGATAATTTGTACTATCGAGTACTTTTCTTTCGATACCGATACTTCAATTCAATTCAATTTTTATTTATTACACAATATGTACATTACAAACTTTATGTTTAATGCATACATATTATGAATTTATACACATATATATACATACATACACATATACATATACATACATATATACATACCCATATACATATTGTATATTAAAATAACAATTTATTATTAACTAATTAAAAGTGACCTGCACAATCTGGTCAGAGGTGTAGGAGAATCCTGCTTCGGAAAACCCCCTCAGACACATGGAATATATCAATATCCAAAGCGATTTTGTTCAGCATAGCTGTAGCTTTTCCAACAGGCATAACCATCGGCAAGTTGGTCCTGTATATTGGAATGTGAAACAATCTATGCTGACGATGTCTAAGGTAATTATCAGGAACATACAAACCAATGCTCTGCATAATTTCAGTATTGTCGATCGTACCGCGCAACAATCGATAAAAATGTGTAATCAAATACACATTCCTTCTAGTCTCTAAACTATTGTAGCCAAGCATACCCTGGAGAAACTCGGTTGGGTAAAGCCAAGGATAATGCCCGTACTCTCCCATGTACAGATATCTCAGAAACTTCTTTTGGACTTTCTCCACCATAAGAGAGTACTTGCTCTCATGTGGCCCCCAGATCATCGAGCCACTCTCGAGTCTACTCCGCACCAGGAAGTTGTAAAGAGTTCTCAGTACGCGGGTATTCTCGAAAACCCTGGCAGTACGCAGAACAAATCCTAACATTCTTAGAGCATTACCACTGATCGTCTCTATGTGATCGTGAAATGTCAGGTTGCTTACAAATCTAACACCTAGATCTTTAATATTCGATGTTCTTGTCAGATTTTGGTCGTTCATTTTGTAGCGAAAAAATAGGGTTTTTTGGGCCCTAGTGAAGGATGTAACCGAACACTTGGAAACATTAAACAAAAATTTATTTCGTCTTCCCCATTCACATATATTTGATATATCTGTTTGGAGAAGACGAAAATCGTCCAAAGTTGACACCTTTAAGAAAAGCTTTAAGTCATCCGCAAATAACAGAAAGCGGGAGTTTAAAATTACATTTTTTATATTATTGATAAAAATCGAGAACAACAATGGACCCAGGTTAGATCCTTGCGGGACACCCGAGAAGGTATAGAAGCACTCTGACGCGAATAGACCGTAAGAGACGTATTGGTTCCTATTTTGGAGGTACTTTTGTACTCGATCCTTTTTATTCGATACTTTTACTCAATGAGTACTTTTTGGCAAGTATCGATACCTTTTCTTGGTCACTTTTTTTGGTTACCTTTTTCATTTCTTTCTGGAGACCTTTTTTTGGGTATCTTTTTTTTCTGGCGACCTTTTTTTTGGGTATTTTTCAATTTTTTATTTTTGACGAACTTTTTCATTTTTTTCTTGGCGACCTTCTTTTTTTTGGTCATCGATATATTTTCCTATGATATTATGATATTTTTCCGATGTACTCTATACTTTGGAGTTTCGATATTTTTACGAGTACGATATTTATTTCCGATACTACTCATGAGTACAGTATCGATACTTTCTATTCGATATCGTGTCCCTACCTCTGGCTGCTGGAGAGACGTATTGACCCGTTGAATACTGCATGCGGCAAGCGGGGTCGCCGTTCCTTTTATACGCTTCCGAGACGCGTTGGGGTAGCGTGCGTCGGCCGGCCGGCAGGGCGGGGTTGTTTTGTATTGTTTGATTGACGTCGGTGTTATTCGTTATGAATTCCAACCACATCACGCGAATAATTGCATTGCGAACATGAAAATAGTCTCATTGCATTATGCGCAAGCCCGTGCCTTTTGAGGCTTGGCTTATGATTGCACTGTGAACATGAAAACATTTGCCTTGCATTATGCATAAGCTTGTGCTTTTTTCGGATTGACTAATGATTGTATGAATAATTGCACATGTGAACATGAAAACGGTTTCACTGCATTGTGCGTAAGCTCGCACTTTTTTAGTTTTGACTTACGATTGCATGAATAATTGCACATTGAACACGAAAACAATTTTTCCCAATTTACGAAAGTTCATGGATTTCTAAATATGATCTAAGATTGCACGAATAATTGCACTGCAAGCATGAAAATAGTTTCTCTGCATCAAGCGTAAGCTTGTGTCTTTTAAGGCTAGATTTTCTATTGTACAGACATGAAAACAGTTTCTTCCCTATATGTGAAAGCTCTAGACTTCTTAAAGAAGCTTTTTGCATGCTAATGTACGGGCACGTTTACTCCCGTTGGTGAAAACACCTTTTCACCAACGGGAGTAAACGTGCATCTCCTTAAAGATTTATTAGCTTTGGTAACGGTCTCCAATTCTGACTACTTTCCAGGGGCAGGCGAAGACAGTTGGAATTTCAGAAAAAAAAAAGTCTTGTATTCTCGCGAAATTTACCCTTTCGTGCCCAAAAATTATATCAAAACTTACCAGCGAACATCATCCATTTGACAAACAATACAAATTCACCTTAAATAATGACAAATGTTAGTAGTTGAATAACTTAACATCAAAAATTGACACTCAATTTAAGTGTACCAAATTAATTTTCTGCTGCATATTATACAGTCGGGTGGAAATCATTTTATAACTTTATATAACGAAAGGCTATCGCTGTTATTTTGCGCCGCATAGCTGGGCATAATGTTCACAAAATATCAAAAAGAAAATTTAGTTCTTAGAAAGTTCCGCTCATTTTTGGCAATGCTTTGCAAGTCGTTGTCTATCGCATGGATACCCGGTTCTCTGGCTTTTGCTGCTATCTAAACATGACTGACATGAATTATTCGTGCAGTCAGGATTCACACCTAAAAAATTACAAGCTTACGCATAATGCAGAGAAACCGTTTTCACGTCCACAGTGCAATTATGCGTGTAGTCAGGATTCACATCTAAAGCCTACGCATAATGCAAAGAAACCGTTTTCATGTCCACAGTGCAATTATTCGTGTAGTCAGGATTCACACCTACATAATTACAAGCTTACAAATAATTAATAAACTGTTTTATTTTTCTGCCGAGGTTGGCCTAATGTGTACAGGGCCCTATAAAAATATTATACATGGCATCTGTCCAGCGAAATATGCACTACTTTTAGATTTTTGAAATCCGGTCACCTTAGTTAAGACTGTTTCTGTTCATTCATTTTAAGTTCATTATTTTAAAATCATTTCATTATTTTTATCATGTTCATTATTTCAAAATCAGGACACTCAACCATACCTAGGGTTGCCAACCGTACTCTAAAATAGAGTATTGTACTCTATAACATGTAGGCGTACTCTATAATCTATAACACTAATAGAGGACGCTAAAATATTCTTTTTTACACAACGTTTACTATACTAGTGCCAGTCATGCATATATCATGCATACCTATTATCGTAACCAAAAAGTCGACTATTTACTTTAAATATGCTGGTAATTCCAAGTTGCGAATCCCTACTCCCCAAGCCACCCTCGGACGTTTCTGAACGCAGCCACTAATGTCAATCTGTGATGTCAATGTCACAAGTTGTTTTGAGGTTACGTTTATTTTGTCGCAAGAGAAAGTGAACTTATTGTTAGAATGTTTGGAGTCGTACAATTCTTTTAAAAACAATAAAAATTGTTATGTGCTGCAAAAAATTCGAAATAAATGATACTCTTATTTATAAATCCGTACTCTTTATTTACCTCCTTTGAAATCAGATATACTTCTATTTCAGACTATTTCTTCTAATAAAAGTTGGCAACCCTAACCATACCGAAGATACTTACTTTCAGAAGGATCTGTTGTGATGACCACAATCTTGGATTTAGCCCATTTTAAGGGTCACATTAGGTGCGCCCGTCTTATATCACTGATCAATAATTAACCAAGTCCTCACCTGCGCGCTGGCCGGCCTTACTGGAGGACTCCTGCTTAATGTCGGGGAGCAATATTTCTATATTCTTATAGGCCGCTCCACCGCCTGCCTCTTCATCGTCGCGCCCAGCTGCAGACCCCGGCTCGGGCTTGACGGCAGAATCATCTTGGCCAGCACAATTCATGAATCTATTACCTCACAGCCAACTTATTCTATGCATCTAACACGCAAAGAATAGAGCTAACACGAGACCATGTTTAAAGGTACCTCTACACTACTCGCGAAGTCGACCGAAGTTAAGCGAATGCGATTAGCGATGGGTCCGCTCTGTACTAAGTACTACAATGTAGTACTACATTGTACTGAAGCGTACACTACACACGTTTTTAATCGCACATTTACTTCATTTGTAGTCCTACGCACTCTACGCAGTACAGAGCGGACCCATCTGGTCGCGTTCATATTTGTACGTGCGACGGCTGGCGCTCGCGCTCCTTTGCAGTCTTTGCACACACTACACGTAGTACACATTACACATGTGCGAGCTCGCACGAAACGCACATCGCACAAAACGCACAAAACGCACATCGCACAAAACGCACAAAACGCACATCGCACAAAATGCACAATGTAGTATGAATTGAATAGCACATTTTGAATTTTTAGCACAGTGAGTATTTGTATGTGCGGTGGCGCTCCTCACCGCACATACAAATATAAACGCGACCATTAAATTTAAGTGAATGGGTCAATGGGTACATTCAGTACATTGTATTAGCCTATTACAAAGGTTCAACAAAGGTACCTTTTTGTACTCGCACTATATTGAGTAATTAGTTGATGTATTTATTGATTACTGATTAGGTGATTAGATTAGTTCATATATGTACCTTCGCGTTTCGTGTTGTGTGACAGATACGTATTGAAAATATACATCACAAAATTGTTCGGTTTTTTGGTATTGCGTACAGTATTTCGTAAGTTGTTTTTGTTATTTTAGTTATCCGTATTTAATTAACATCTTTAAATTAGTGAAACATTTTAATAACATACGACGAGTGTTTTAGTAAGTTTAAAAACATATTTTTTGGATGCGGTTTAAAAACATTTTAAATCTATTTTTATCAGTGTATACGAGACTTTTTACATAAACATTAAATTTGTTTATAGACATTTTTCAATTCATTGCACCTTGTGTGTTTATTTTAGCATTCTATGTTAAAACATTGTTTTTAAAACTCTTGTGTGTTTATTTTTGTTTCCAGCTGTTTTATACATCACCGCACGCATTAAAGATTTTAGGTATATAAATACCTATATTATATGTGTATATACATATATACGTTGTAATATATTAAACTATTATAACGTGCACGTTATAATATATTATATTGTAAATAAGGATCATCTCTTTTTCAACCACGGCTTTTGCATGACATTGCTTATGTCAAAGTTTTGAATCAATACGGCAGCTTATGCGTAATTATTCGTTATTTTAAAATTTCCTTGTTGTTATTGAACACTATTTGCGAAGCATTTGAATACGATTGTTCATTTGTATAAGCTAATTTTTTAAACGGCAGTTACGGTGTATATAACTTTAAAAGTATTTTATATATGGTGATACCTAGGACACGGTTTTTTAAAACTCGGAAGGCTACAATATTTCTTTCCATAATATTATCAAACGCACATTATCATTATCATTATCTAGTGTATATGGCACGCAATTCTATATGAGTCACGTGATATAAATACGACATCAAAAACTAGAGTAAAATATGCATTCATTCGTGTTCGCGCGTCGCGCCCGCCACAACCAGTGCTCGCGGCGACACGTCAAGGACGACTGATCCGGTGTATCGGAGTGTACTAAAAGAGCATTCGCCGCTCGCCGACTAGGACTACAAATGAAGCGAACACATTGTAGTGTTCAAATTGGTGAACGTGTGCGTGTTGAAGTCTTCATTCTGAAATGAAGTTTTTCCCTTCGCTAATGCGATAGTGTAGAGAGTTAAGAGAGGTACTTTTGATTGCTTCGTGCAACCTCGGCTCGCCTCGGACGACTTCCGAAAGTTGTCTGCTTTTGCGCCCGAGTCAAAGGACTCGAAGTGTCCCGAAGTTCGTGCGAAATTCTATTCTATCGGACAACTGAGTTCCTCGCGAAGTTGCACGAGTGTGTGGACACATACTTCGGACTTCGGTCGACTTCGCGAGTAGTGTAGTGCAGGTTTATTAAGAAATGTCACACGAAACATGATCATAGAGTAGAGATGTTAGACGCTATTAGTAAATAGCGACTGCCTACTAAAGACATAGATAATAAACCATAGACGCGAGCGGAACCTAGACGAATTGTTATTAATTTTATGTATTCGCGGAAAACTAATAGTAGGTACGTAGGTACCATTTGTAGAAATGAAAATCAGGTTAAATATGAATATTAAATAATATAGAGACTGATGTTGATGTACCGGAATATGACGCGAACCAGGTTATTAATTTTGTCCTAGGGCAATACCGAAATCAAAGCGCCCATGTTTCGAAGATCACGCGCCATGTGGTCACAGCCAGGGCAGCCGGTCATGTTCGATCTTTTGTTCGAGGACGAAATATGTGACCTATTGTTCAAAAAAATAACATTGCGACGGACGATTATTGACGGAACGGAGGCAACATTGGGTTCAGTAACCAATAGCGTCAATCGGGACCTGGAGGGACGAATGGACGACGGAGGCGGACATCAAAGGAGCCAATCGGCGGAAGACCAACTGGAGGCTTCCCCTCGACTCCCCGCGACCGCACCCTGGGTCGCCGGAGAGAGAATATAAGGCGAAACCAGCCGCCAAGAAGGCAGTTGAGTCGAGTTGAGTTGAGTCTGGAGAAGCTAGAGATTCTAGCGGTGCCCGTAAAAACAGCATCGCCGATCACTCTAGCAACTCCTGGAGGAGCGAAAGCGCGAACGGCAACAACCGCCATCCGCTACCGAGTGCTGTGACGCACCGCCGCAAACGCCTAAGTATCAGTGCCGCCGCGACGCCCAGTGACAAAAGAAGCGACGCCCCGCTGCCGACCGCCACGACGCCGACGTCAGAAGCCGCCGACGTAGCCTGCACAGTCAGAGGACGACGCCGACGCCAGGAGCCGCCGCCCACCACGAAGCAGCACGAAGAAGACACCTGCCGAACTCTCCGAAACAGGTTACCCCGATCTAAAGACTTTTTCTCCGCCCACCTGGTTCTACCGAAGTGTTAATTTAATCTCGTCACCATACATTTTAGCAGTAAGATCAGATTTTTTATGTGTTTTGTCTTTTTTCTTTCTTTGTTTATAATTTTGTCCTCTCCCTCTAAATTAGGGTTCATGTAATTTTTAAATTAGTAACCACTTTGCTGCGTCGTATGTAAGTTAAGATTAATGTTTCATGTAAATTAATTTGCTACAGTGCCCAATATAGAAACTTGTAAAATTGTTTCGATTTTATTATTTTTATATCCCTTCACCCGCCTCGAGATATCAGTGTCCTAGTCAGTCACCTGACGTTTTGATTGTACCTAGGGGAGGGCGTAACCGCCGGCATACGTAGATCTGAGATCTCCCGGCCGGTTTACCACACCGTGATTTAATATCCCCTCTGACACCTCAGACCTTACCCCCCCTACTCTGGTATATCAATGTACCGGAATATGACGCGAACCAGGTTATCAATTTTGTCCTAGGGTAATACCGAGATCGAAGCGCCCATGCTTCGAAAATCACGCGCCATGTGGTCACAGCCAGAACAGCCCCGGCATGTTCGATCTTTTGTCCGAGGACGAAATATGTGACCTATTGTTTAAAAAAATAACATTGCGACAGACGATCGCCCTTAGGATAGCCCACCATAAAAATAATACGAAACAATGAAATTAGAAAGTTAGGGACGCCGAGGGCATTGGGCATCACCGAAGACATTAAGAGTGCACGGCCTTTTGTTAGGATGAACAATACGTTCGCAACCTTTTGTTCTTAGGTAACATCTCGGAAGGGTAAAGAACGGTAAACCTTTTCTTGCAGCGGGACGTATATCTCTAACCCCGATTAAACAATAGAAAGAACATCTTGGCCAAATGTGAACACATAGGACAATAGTTTAGAAAGCTGCGTTTTGTAAGAGACGTCGCCATTGTTTTGGGAAAGACATTTTTTAGAAAAACAAGATAATAATTCCGAAAGTCGTCGCAGTAAGCTTGCTATTGTCCTCGACAGACAATTGAGATATTTTAGAAAGCGCTGACATACCGATTCCACACATGGCGACACTCTCCGCGAAATGTATGATCGTATAAATTATTATGATTATTGTATGGGCCGCCGACACAAGGGCGCGAGGATTCCGCAACGCACGACCAGGCGGTCATTATCAATAAAGATAACAGGGGTCAATCAATTAAGAAGGTAGAATCTGAACTAGAAATTGAGGCACAGTGGTAATTAATAATATTAATGTATTTCACCCGACTTCTTCCCGGTGTAATATGTACCTAATTAATGATAGCAACTGATACGTTTAATTTAAGTAATGTAATGATAATTTAGATAGCCCATGCCATCTCTGCAGGTGGATGTTACTCGTTTTGTATGTAATTTTCTCATTTATTCTGTATTCTATTGTTAAGTACCGAAATGAACGGGACATTGCAATTTGAAATAATAACGAAATCATCCCAAATTAATCTAACTTGTAGCAAATAATAAAAAATGTATTGATCGTAATAAAAGGAAAAAAAACTTGATTGTATTATTGCCGACGATCGTATGTCCAATGTAGGTGAAATTAAATTGATTGTGTGTATAGTTTATTTTTTACTGTGCTTTTTAAACTGTTAATGTAATATAAGGGGGTTGTCCCGCTTGTTGTTGTTCTCAAAATAGGTATCACTCGATATACCTCGTTTAATATCAAGAGACCGCTTGTGGTTTTTGTAATCGTACGAATTCCTTTCAAGACATAGAGCTGAGGAAAGGAGAGACGAAAAATGTGCGCACGGGGTTGAAACAAAATAGTTTAATTAATTGCAAATAAGTAAATGCCGTGTTGGAATAAACATTAATATTACTTTAGATCGAGGCTTTCATTTCTTATGTTTTCATGTATTACACCTAGTTGAATAATGTTAATTTGTGAGTTTTAATTATTTTTAAGAATAATGTTAATTTGTCATTGGTTATTCAAGCTCCCAATATTGTGCTTTTTTTTTATACAAATTTGTAAGTCGTAGGAATATAACCTATTTATAAACATGCAATTATTGTTTTGATTACTCGTTTAAGCAAGATTATTTGTCGGTCTGTTTTAAAATAGTTGTTTTAATCTAGTAATAATAAAACTCAAATAATTAATTTCACTCTTTATGATACACCATTCACTTTTGTATTTGTCCGCTTTAAAAACGTAACGAAAATTCTGAAGGTAATTAATTGTAGTAAGGACTTTCGTTATTTGTAGTATTTCAAAATAATTCTTGTTTGGAAAATTTTCAATTGTCTGCCTGGTGGAATATGGCTTATATAATTTTTTAAGTGTTCTCTATTTTTATAATTTTCTTATATTCTTATACCAGAGGTGGAAGAAAGCTGATTTGATAAGATAATGATTAGTATAATGAAAGTTCTGAAAAAAATGTTTTGCATTCAATCCAGCTTACATATTGAAGTAAGAATTTTCATTATTTAGGTGTAAATAATGTTACATTAATTAATTTTCGCCAAGTTTTCTTAATGTTTCTTCTAGTAATAAGGTTTAACATAATTTCTTGTAAAAAAATGTAAGAAAGCCTCAATTAGCTTAGTGACTGGTGCATTAAGTTATAAGTACATGTGAGGTTGTATCATTGTTATTTGGCAAATTAGGAGAAGAAATGTAATCTGTGAGATGATTCGTCCACTTTGTAACTTGGTTCTTTTTGTACATTGTGGTAATATAATTTATACATTAATGTTTTACCGTATTCTTTTGGTTTGTACAAATTCTTCTGTGTCATAGTTAATTACTATTGTTATGTTAAGGATATTTTATATACCTACCACCCAGCGAGATCTTGTAGACTATTATATTGTTTTCTGTGAATCAAATAAAGTACCAATCCATTAAAATATATGGTATGATACAAACTAGTGATATGTAAGCATTTCTTCCGGGCAATTGGCGTCGACGCAGATTTAGAATTCCGAAAGAAATTACCAAAATAAACGTTGTATAAGGATAGGTATAAACAGTGAACATGTAAAGGAAGTGTCCGCGAAATCACAAAGTGTTTTGGCCTAAGCCCACATGGGAGGCCCGGGCGGCGGCGGCGGAAATGAGTAGACAATGGTGGGCGTGACAACCAAAACCGAATGTTCTTAGATTTTCACGGCCACTCAGAATCTTCAAGTTTGTGTTTACTGGGGTATTATGCCGTGTTGTTACGACCTTTCGGGCCGACGTTTCGGATCCCATTGCAGGGTCCATCATCAGGGCTGGTCAAAAGAGGTCTCATCAACACTTTGGCCACGAGGGCCAAAAGGGTATGCCAAGATGAATATCTACAGGAGGAATTTTTATACCATAAAAGTACCATGGCGATTGTTACGGTAGTAAAAGCGGATTTTGTCATTTTTAAATAAGAAGTTCGAGGCGTAGTCAGACTACTTATGCTATGTTCGGACCATACAAAGAACTTAACAATCAGCAGCTACCAATTATAAGGGACGTCATTTAATTTATTTTATTTGTCAAGAACGACCTGAAATTCACATATAATTAAAAAGATCAATCCAAATCAGATATATATGTGATTTTTTCCGAAGAGATCAACAATATTTGGACCAAAACTTCGATTCCAGTTGCAACTAAGGAACGAGTTATTTAATCAGTGAAATCCAATTTCGAAAAGTATCTCAATTTGAAAAGATACCCCAAAACCAAACGAAATGATAGTTTTGAAAATAAACTGAAATGTTTTTTAGTCATCTGAGAAACTTTTTGACGTTTCCACTTGTAAATGCACTTCATTTGAATCTTGTTCGTGTCTAAAACCTAAGAAAGTTTACATCAATGAGAGAAGTTTTTGTTGGATCAAATAAATGAAAGGAAAATGGTTATAAGCGGTTTTGATAAGAAAAAAACGGCTAGATTAATTAAACGACAAGATAAGGGTAACAAAAAAGTCGTGTTTTACTCAAGAAACCGATTCTGTCTCAGCAAATTGTGATGAAGATTCAGTGCGTGAATCTTCCCCAGAAACGAATCCGATAACAGAGGCATTCCCGAAAAACTCGCTCTCGACAGAGACACCATTGACTTCAACGGCGAATTGGACTACATTGCCTTTGCCGAGAGTTGCTGTGATAGATACGGTTTATTCACGCAATCTGCTGCTGCTGTTGCTTCTGCGGTTTTGACTGACGTCGGCTTGGTTTCTACCGAAGATTTAACTCTGGTTATTGATAAAAATAAGATCTACAGAGATGTATCTAAAGCCCGGAAGCTTCAAAAGATATTGGAGGTATTGTTATAAAAAGCATTTACTTTGATGGACGAAAAATCCATCGCAAAGAAGTTTTAGAAGACCACATCTCAATTTTAGCACAGCCTGGATAAATTTATTTGGGACACAATACCGAAAGACGTGGCACTGCAAAGGGAATTCTTACTTCGATCACATCTTTAGTAGAGGGTCGAGGTTGGAATTAAGATGACGTGATTGGCGTTGAATGTGACGGAACTGCAACTAACACCGATTGGAAGGGTGGCGTGATTAAATATTTAGAGGAGTTTTTGCAGAGACCATTACAATGGTGTGTTTGTATGCTTCATGTCAATGAGTTACCCCTTCGTCATTTATTCTTGACCTTAGATGGTTGCACTTTGGGTCCTAGAGAATATAACAGACGCCTTACAAAGTGTAACTGACGTTACTTCTAGAGATGGCTTTATTAGAACCAGGATGCAATCTCGAGCAGAAATGCCAAATTTTGGACACAAAAATAAGTTAAAAATTTAGTTTTTGTCATTGATTATAATCTATATTTTGTTTATTTTATTTTCTTGTGCTTTGTTTCATTAATTTCAATACTAAAATACCTTTAAAACACGATTTTTTAAAATTATTTTAGGCAAACGGTTTAACTCCATAAAAACGTAAAATTTACAAAACTTCAAAGCTCGGTAGAGCCCTCAAAATGACAAACGATTATATTTTTTGTTACCTTTTTCGCAATTTGTGTAAAATTACGCAAATTTTGATACCTCTTGTGATTGTGTAGCTGAAAAATGTTTTTTTCTCATACATCGACGGGACACTCTAATATACATCCCTCTTCTGGATTCAATAATAAGTGACCTACAGCATCGTCTGCCTCTTCAAATACTTAATTTGATTCAACTAAGCGTTTTCATGCCAAAAAGCGAATACAGAGACGAATAAGCGTAATCAAGACATTAAAACTGTGAAACAACTAGCAACCGATTATACATTGTTACTAGATAATACTCCAGTTTCTGTCGTTGTAAACGAATATCCGCTGTGGATGGTGAAGTGGCAGCGGAGTCAGGACATACCGCAGTCGATTTCCGACCTTATTTTAAATTGCGATATTGAGATGTATCCTAATATAAGAAGATTTTTATGTATTATGGCTACACTACCTGTTAGTGTAGCGACAGCGGAAAGATCTTTCTTTACGTTGCGAAGAATCTCATCGTGGCTAAGAGCTTCAATGGTTGAAGAACGTCTAACCGGACTGCCACTTCTCCACGTCCATAAAAACGTACCCATTGTAGTAGATGAAGTGATAACGCGTTTCGGGAGAAGACTTAAAAGAAAAATTTATTTTGTTATTTAAATATAGGTAGGTAGGTATTTTTAAGTACAGTAGGTAGTTATATTTATTAATAAAATACCTACGTTTTACTTGTAAGTATCTATTATAATCAAAATTAAATTATAACTTCTTGTGACTTGACCACGACTATGTGACCCCCCCTGGCACCAAAGCTGGATCCGCCCTTGTATGGAATGAGAGAAGCGACAACCCTGCAAGTGCGAATACTGACGCGCTCTACACACGAATAGTAGACGCACTTCGAAATGCCGCGATCTCAACATTTGACAATCGTAAACATAGCTCGAAACGATATAAACAAATATGCGGATGGAATGATTTTGTTGCACAAAAATATGCGGAATCCAGATACGCGATGTTGATTTGGATCGAAAATGGCAGACCACTCGTAGGCCCCATCGCAGAGGAAAGAAAATTAAAGCGTGCAGCGTTTAAACTGGCCCTGAAAAAATGTCAGAAGGAAGCAGAGCAAATACAGATGGATAAAATAGCTAGGGACCTAGATAATCGTGACTTCAGACAGTTTTGGAATAAATCGAATAAAAATTGCAATATGCGGTGTAAAATTCCAAGTAACATAAATGGAGAAACGAATCCCAAAGCAATCGCAAACATTTTCGCAGACCATTTTACCACCCTAACTCCGACCTCTCTGATCTCCTCGAGTGGACCGCCAATTAATCCAACAACAACTGAAGGTAATGGACTTTCAATTACTGTGAACATGGTCAATACCGCCCTGAGACATATGAAAGCTGGTAAATCGGCAGGCCACGACGGACTAAGCATTGAACACGTCAAACACGCGGGAGGACCAATTTTACAGCTCCTGGCGAGGTTGTTTACTGGCATTATAAAGAATGGGCAATTACCGAGTAATATGACGAGGACCATAATTACACCCATTCTTAAATCCAAATTATCGGACTCAACCTCCCACGAGAGCTACAGACCAATCTCGATTGCCACAACCATCGCGAGATTATTCGAACGCGTGCTGCTAGATCAGGTCGAATCCAGCATGGAAACTAACGACAACCAGATGGGTTTCAAAAAACAGACCTCTACCGACGGTGCAATATTTACTGTAAAACGGACACTGGAGTACTACAGAAACAAAAAGACTACTTCATACGCATGTTTCCTAGACTTGAGCAAGGCTTTCGACAGAGTTTCTCACCCTTTACTTTGGGCAAAACTCAGGGAAAGAGGCATACCATCGGAGGTAATACGTATCCTTGACTCGTGGCACAGACAACAGGAAAACCAAGTAAGGTGGAGAGACAGTCTTTCCGAACCTGTTCACATGACGGGCGGCGTCAGACAGGGAGGGTGCATGTCCCCAATACTGTTCAACCTTTATATGGACGAACTCACTCAAAGGCTAAACAACGCGGGGGTAGGCTGTCACATCGGAGGACAGTGTCTTAACAACATCAGTTATGCTGACGATATGATACTGATTGCACCGTCTATAAGAGGACTACGCATTCTTCTAAAGGTCTGTGAAGTGTTTGCTGAAGAAACAAACATGCTCTATAACCCTAATAAAACAGCACTGTTGGTTATAAAGTATGGTCAGGGCCCAACAAGTATTCCTCCAGTTACTCGGAACGGTGTGGTCCTGAAGGTGACCGAAAGAACAAAATATCTAGGACACATAATTACAAATAATCTAATGGACGACGACGATATTGACAGGCAAAGACGAGCTCTCAGTGTGAAAGCGAATATGCTGTGTAGAAGGTTTCGTCTTTGTAGCACCGCTGTAAAAAGAACGCTCTTCCTTGCCTTCTGTGCAACGTTATATACATGTGAACTCTGGACAAATTATAAAAAAAGCAGCATAGAAAGACTTCGCATACAATATAACAACGTCTTTCGTATGATGTTTGGCCTTCCCAGATATTGCAGCGCTTCCGGTATGTTCACTGAGGGGCGTGTTCCCAACTTTGCAGCCCTCTTAAGATCCAGGGTGGCAGGGATGAGGGAAAGGATATACAGCTCCGGAAATATCCTTATCCTGGAAGCCCGTCTTACTCCAGCATCCAGCATCGATGCACACTGGAGAAAGATACTGGCCCCGCATAATTGACTTGCCATCGCTCGCTAAAGCCGATATTTTACCATATATTTCTTTTGATTACTTTTAATACTTCTCTTCTATTTTATATGATTTTACTATTTCTCTTTTGTTTTATATAATATTTTTAATGTGTGTATTTTCTATTATATGGAATGTGTGGGATTGCACGAACCTCCCCACATTCTGGAATAAAGCTATATTTATTTATTTATTTATTTATTTATTGTGCACTACACCCGATGATGAACGGTTGTTTGTGAAAGTAAACTGAATAGTTAATTTTTTATTCGGAACGGGGAGTACCTAGGTAGTTAAAAAAGAACAGATCGTTCATGAACATGAACGACCCATCAAAATGGCAATACTGACAGCAGAACTGTCTTTTTTTCCGTGTGTGATCGGCGATTTTAGGTTATCTTAACCTACAATTCGTTAAATGTCGTTGATTTGAACAAAAGTTCGCCAAGATAATGTCGTGGTTATTCGGATACAAGCCAGCCGCACCGCCCACCGTCGGCGAGGGCATGGACATGGGCGGAGCAGGCGCGGGAGGTCCGCCGAACCAGCCGCCGGCCGACATGAACCTCTCGAAGGCGGAGAAAAGGGCCATGGAGGCCTACAGGTTCGATTCCAGCGCCCTGGAGAGGGCCGCTCAGGCTGCCAAAGATCTGGAAAAATCGAGTAAACAACATGTTCTTTCATGAATTGTGTTTGTAACTGTTAAGAATATTGCGTAATCTAGCGGTTTAAAGTGCGAGAGGCGTACATTTTTTTGAAGAGTTTATCATGGTCACTAAATATAAATAGAGGCGGAGATATATTTGATAAATATCATTATCATCTTTTACTACTTACCATAGTTTT
>JADDOH010003776.1:0-36729 GCA_016648135.1 Agrypnia vestita | reverse complement strand
CTTGAAAAATGTAATTTCTAGAAAAACGCATTTAAAGTTTTGAGTAAAGTTTCAGTACAGTATACCTGCATATTTTTAATCGGCGATTCCTGCTTCATCCATTGGACCTTTCTCCACTTCAAAATGTTCATTCTCTGAAGTTCTTTCTTGTAGACGAGCAGCATTTGAAGCATCCGAAGCTCAGATTTCAAAGCGTTCGATCTGAACTTTGTCCCGTTTCCCAGCGAACGCATGGGCTTCTGGACCAATTGTGATTCCCATAACGTTTAGTATTTTTAGAATGGGTATAAAACCTTCATTGAAAATACTAACAGCGAGAAAAATAGCAATTTCAATGGTCCGCGTTCCTGCATTATGTGTTTCGGAGCAAAGAGCAGAGCAAAGCAAAGTCCATATTAAAGAATTCAACGATTTTTATATTTTGACGTATAACGAAAATGTTATATTTTGCTTACATGTAGAACACAAAATTAATAATGAAAGTGATGTAAAAATAGATCAAAATTCTCAAATGCAATAGCCGTAATTTTTTTCTATAACTTCTTCGTCACCCGATCTTTTTAATTTTGCTACAGATGCATTAGTGAAACTTATTTCTTCTTCTACAGTATGTTGATTACCTCTAAATTGTCTTTTCGTCTTTCTATATGCACCCTTAGCACCATATGTCTTTTGAACTTTTTTATCAATTTTACACGAAAACTGTAATAGTGACTCAAAATATTTGTAAAATATTCGCAGAGAACGCACGTCAACGATGTTTAAAGATTGACTCGATACTAACCTGAACTAAATAGTAGAACGAAAAGATTTCAAAAAAATACGTTAATATGACCTTCAGTTAAATAAACATTATTTAGGTATAGTATATAAGAAATGTTTTATGAGGTAATCCATCCGCAGGTAGTCGCCCCCTCTATTGTTCGATTTGTTCCGGTTACATGCCGCGCCATCGAAATCGCTGTATCTCGGTAAATAATTTGAATTTTGAAAAATTCCTTTGAGGACATAATTCTGAATGTCTAAACTTACGAAATATACAAAAAAAATTTTTTTGATATTTTTAAATTTCTAGACTAGAATACCCCCTTAATTAAAAAAAGCTTAACTTCATCCAAACACTCGACAAATCTTTGAAGAACTTTTCCACGACTTGACCATCGCACATTGTTGTACATAAGTCAACCTTTATATACTGAGTTTACCTCGTTTAATAATTCTAAAAATTTTCTTTTCTTTAATCCGCATACAGATATTAAATTGACCAATTTTGTTACAAGAATCATAACATCTTCCAGTGACTGAAATCCGTGCTTTGAGCATAAAACTTGCTGGTGTATAATGCAATGAAAGCCCAGAACGGAATGTCCAATATGTTCAGTAAATAAACTGATTAAACCATTTTCCTCTCCAGTCATACTGCGAGCACCGTCTGTCGTTACTGATACAGCTTTGGAAAGATCTATTTCTCTTTCAGTGAGTGCTTTTACAACTGCATTGCAAATATCGATTCCTTTTGTTGTTGTTGCTAATGATACTAAACTGATCAATTCTTGTTTGATATTATTTTCATTGCAGTATCGAGTAAAAATTGCTAAACAAGCTGATCCAGTTATATCAGTACCCTCATCAAGGCAAAGGGAAATTAAATCGGAAGACTTTATATCTATGTTTTGTTGATGAGTTACATTATTGGCCATTTCTATTATTCTACCTTTCACCGTATTTCTAGCCAAAGGCATATAATTTATTATTTGAATAACTTTTTGTTTGTTTTCAAAATCATCAAAGAGATTGGGAGCGCATTTTAGGCCATGCTTCTTTTAGATCTTCTCCATCGCTGAATGGTTTTCCGTGTTTAGCAATTATATTTGAGGCATCAAAACTAGCAGCATTTATATTTGAACGACCGCCGATAAATTTCATTAGGGATGTTGATTGTACATTTTTATTTTTATTTGCTTGAGCTATAAATTCTTTTTCGTTCCTCCTTACTTTTTTTAACTTGTTGAGGGCCTAAAAATTCCAAAGCAACATATAGGCAAGGGCCGGAAATTTTCTGATTTTTTTGTGATTTTTCTTTTTACGAAAAAACCATGAAAACATGCGTATATTAAAAAAAAAACACACACATTCATATTATTTTATCGTAAGTGTCGAAATGCGATGATTTTTTTATCAAAAAATTAAAAAAAATAATCTTTTTTTGAATTCCGATAATGTTGCCAGCCCGACATTTTCCGAAAAATAATAATGAAAACATTTGCCGAAAAATAATAATGAAAACATTTGTCGAAAAATAATAATTAAACCATTTGCCGAAAAATAATAATTAAAACATTTGTCGAAAAATAATAATTAAAACATTTGCCGAAAATTTATATTTACTACATACACTACTATTATTATTTGATATCCTACCTAAAAATTTTCTTGTGTGTGGTATATTTTGTTGCACGGCACGGCACACAACGGAACATCACACTCAAAACACATATAACATGTTTCCTTCCGTTGCTTTCGTGCCGCGCACACAAAACATCTCCGCCGTGGGTTCTCCCTTGTAGCTGTCGGAGGCACCATGCACAGGAAGTGCCTGCCGGTCAGCCTCTCCAGTGGCGTCTTCCTTTTTTGGGAAACCGTTGGGTGTTTGACACCATGGGTACTCATTAGCTGCTCAATGACATTTAGCTGGAAGTCGGCGTAACTGATGTTTCTTTTCGTTTTGCCACGAAATACAGCAAATGCATTGAGCAGTGCGAGATCGACTAAATGGAAAAAGACCTTGCGATACCATTTGACTGTTTTCCGAGAACAGTGGTAATAAGACAGCATCATGTCACTACGGTCGACCGCCCCCATATTTTTATTATAATCTATGATACACAGGTTTAATCACCGGCAAATTGGTTTTGTAGTCGATCTTGCCAGTATCCTTCATTTCACAAGTGTGAAGTGTAGATAGCATTCTGACGTCTTTCTTATCCTTCCACATTTGAGCCATCAGATTATCTGTGTGATATGAAATAGTTTCACCCCTTTTTAATTTTGCTTCTAATTTAGGATAACCGTACCTATTTTTTCTCACGGTTCCACAAGCATTTGTCTTGCTCTCGTGAAGCTTTTGGAACAGTGACGGACTGGAATACCAGTTGTCTACATACAAAGTGTGCCCGAAATCTAGGTAAGGAGTAAGAAGAGACATCACAACACTGCCCGATGTACCTATGTGCTCAGAAATTGTGAAATCAGAATCTTTGCCGGTGTATATGATTAAGTCAAGTACATATCCGATTAGACAATCACACAGCACAAAAAATTTAATTCCAAATTTTTTGGCCTTCGATGGTATATACTGACGAAACGATAACCGACCTTTGAAGAGCAGAAGGCTCTCATCAACGCAGAGGTTTTGGTAAGGCGTCAAATTTTCTGCGAAGGATTTTTTCATCGCGTACAGCATAGGCCTGATCTTATGGAGTCGGTCGCCCGGCACTTGAATTTTGTTATCCGAAAAATGTAGCATCCTTAATAAAATTTGAAAACGATTCCTCGGCATAGTTTCCGAGAAAATCGGTGAACTCAGCAATGGGTTAGTCGACCAATGCTCTGCTATTTTATTCCTAGAATTCCGGGCCATCAACAAGCACAGAGCCAAAAACACATACATTTCGTCGCTTGTGGTGTCAAACCATTGTCTCAATCTATATGACAGTGGTATATTATTTGTGGAAAACTTATATTGGCGGTTTGTTTCAGTCACAATAATATCGACCACAGCTTTATTGAGGTACAATTAAAAAAAATCTATTTTCCGCGCGTCTTCTGAAATATCCGATTTAAAACCAGAAGTGTTCGTAAATTGATGTATATTTGGTAGGAAACTATCTGTCTCCCGTTGGAATACTGGCCTAGCCTCTGCACTTGCAGACGGATGGTTTTCACCAACAGTATCGTCAAGGTCTTCTTCAAATTCATCATTCCCAAAAAAGGTGTCATCCACTTCAACATTTTCATCGCCCTCAATATTCTCCTCATATTCGTCGTCAGATTCGGCCGTTGCAATGAGAAAATCACTGATGTCTCCCGTAACAAAGAAATCTCCCGATTCGGCCATTTTGTAAAAGTTTAAAAAAAAAATTAATGTTAAAAAAACGAAAAAATAAACATCCTGTAGAACGAAAAAATTAATCAGCACAAATACCCAAAAAATAATGTAAAACACTACGCCACTGTTTCACTTTAAATTTTGAAGCATATGATCCACATTTAACACACACATTTCTCAAATAAACGCAACATAAATAATGTATTTTTGTTAATAAATCACTGTTTGTATCAAATTGCACCACAAACCAAGAAAAATCAAGTAAAATCGCGAATATATGTATATATTATCCGCGCGTAGATCCGTGTTCCAACTGTGATTGCTGGGCGCGAACTGAAGAAATAAAAAACCCTTCCTATCGACATGGCAACGGAATCACGTGATTTTTGCATGTACCATACACATGTACGTCTTTCGCGCGCTGGGCACATGACGACGGAATAGATCGACACGGCGACAGACACGTGATTTTTGCATGTACCACGCATGTGTCTTTCGCGTACTAAGGACGTGACGACGACGGAATATTATTTCATTATTTAATTTTCGATCGTACAACATGAGTTTAGGGCGACATCTATAACTTTTCTATACGATTTTGACGACCGAAAAATTTCTACTTTGAGTGTTGATTTAAGCTATAATCGGCCATGTTTTTGAGTCGAAAATGGAACGACAGGTCACAACAGGATTTCTCTATTGGGAAAAAATTACGTTTTTCAAATTCGATACGCGGCCGTCGATAAATAATTTATTTTGTGCCTGTCGCATATATGCGACGCCGCCCCTGGGGACAGTCGCGCTCCGTCGGATATATGCGACGCGGCCCCAGGCTCATTAAGGAGAGATTTATGTGTCTCAAAATGCCGTTTAACTGACGAAGTTCTGCATACAGCTATCCCAGAACATAAAACACATTGCTTTTTCGCCTTTGTTAATCATGCCATACTCTTCAGTCCACCAACTTTGGAAGTCTCTGCGGTTCGTTTCTGATACTTTTTTATTTCCACTAGCCATGTTAAATAGGATTTATTCAAAAATCCAATATTATTTTAATGTGATAACTTATTTTTTGAATGTCACGAATAATTTAAATTAATTTACCTTTATGGTACACATTAAGCAAAAATTCGAACAAACACAAAACACAGCTCATTTAATCACATCATTTTTTGGTGAAAAACATTATTCCAAAGAGATATTGTTCTTTTTCATTTGTGAATATCGTACATATATGGTGTGGTGAATATTGTACATATAGAATATAATGTATGAACATAGTCAATGTAAACCACTCCACTATTAGCGAGATGTTAGAGATCGATGAACTTATCTTCACTGATAGTGACACCTGCGTGATTTGATGGTCCTGGGTTGTCACCAATATTGGTATCAAGGTCCATTTCTTGGGCAATGCTTTTTCCAGCCGCTATTTTCTGCAATTTGTGTCTGACCCTTATCGCAGTATTTACATTTGCCTCGAATCTCTTCTCTTGGAGAAAATCTCGAAAGCTGCGCTGCACTTCAGCTTCGTTAAATTCTTTATTAGGAAGACAAAGTCATAAGGGCTCCACATCGCAAGGATAGATGCCACATTTTGAAAAACCTGACACCAAATTAATCTTGCTTTTAAGTTTTAATTTATCACGCAACTTTTTCAGGAGTCCAGGGAAATGCTGTTTTTGTGAAGTGTTAGAGCTTGACTGGCGGTCTTTGTAGTCGGATAATATCTGGCGCCAGTATTCCTTTAGAAGATGAAAAAATGTTGCGTAAGGTGGGTGCTGTTTGGAGGGAGACGTACAAAAGCAATGTCATTTTCGCCCTCCCCTCCCGCCCCCCAACCGTCACCTTCTCGCCATTCCTTTAAGCGTATAACTTATAAGAGCCTTTCCAGATGGGGCACTCGCGCGTAATCGAACAACATCATAAGCATATTTTCTAATTTGATAAACAGTCAGACCAAAACCCAATTCTTGCATTTCTATAATATAATTGTAAAGCTTCAACTCTAAATTGCAAGACAGTGCATAGGGCCTCCCCATTTTCCTTATAGAATCCTCTTCATTTCCAAGGTAACGTTTCAAGGTACTCCATGGGACGTCTGCTTCCTTGGCAGCTTTATAGATGGTTTTACCTTCATTTCTGACGAGACTGTCAGCTTTTTGAAGTTGTTGCTGATTATACTTCCTATATTTTCTCCCTTCTTCCATTGCCAATCTAGAAGTTGCAAAAGAAGTAGGTAATTTGGCGATAAAAAAAATAACCTTAAATTCAACTGATAACCCATTTTACGGATACATCAAAATAAAACCTTTCGAAGTGTGTACTTGACTTCTCCACTTTATTTTTAATACAAGCACCAAATAGATCTAAAGTTAACCACTCAAAAACGTATCCAAAATGTTGACGAAAACTCTTAAGAAACAAGGGTTACAAAATAAGGAATAAATACTTACTTTGACACAGACACGACTTCACTATAGCTTTAATTCAATATTAATTAGTTTATTGAACAATTTGAATAATACTTACTTTGAAACACTAATTAAATAAATTTATTTTATCCAAAATACGAAAGCGCAGCCGGCATCCATTGAAAAATGGCGCTACAGGTGCATACTTGTTGAAAAAGTTTGTATACTAAACAGAGGAACGTTAGAGCAGAGCGCGTGATTTATATCTATCTTCCTCACACTCGTAGCAACGCCCTAGCGCTGTCTCATGAATGTGCTCGCATAGGGAATTGTGTGATTGTCAGTTTTAAAAATATCACCAATATACCTCCCTTTACCCTACATCCCGTCCAGATGCTGATGCGCGTACGCTCACTCGCGCGTAAAACCAACGGTAAAACGCCCGCTACGCGCGAGACTCAACTCGCGCCCGCGAGTGTTAAATCCAATTGGATCCCATGAGCATAACAAAGTTGTTGATCGGGTTTGATCAGCTTTGATCAGCTTTCCAACTTTCACCATTACTTTGGCACCATCTGTGATGATTCAGATTATATCCTTATCCAAGAATAGCTTGTATTCTGATAGTCAGTTTCTATGGTCTAAAGGTTGAAGCTGGAGTCAAAAACTTTTTAAGGACGCCGGATGCTCTTTTTAATTCAGTTTTGGCTTTGTGTTGTTTCGTATCTTGATGTTGTTTTATCTGAAAATAATTAAGATAGTACCATGATGCATGCACCTTCACCATCAGTCAACACTCAAGTCCAAACAATTGTAATAAACAGTCTTACATACGTGTCCAACTCCAGCTGATGAAATAGAGAACCACAGATTATGCATTTTATCACTTTCTGAGTCGTCTCTCAGCCATGTAAACTCGTTTTCCCACAATTTTGTGTACTTCTGTGTCCTTTTTTTTTTATTCATAACTTTTCGCTTTTTAGATGGGGTGCTATAGATGTTATCATCACAGGATTCCCGATGATCGGTGTTATCGTGTTATCAATTATTACGTTATCCATCTGGAATTGGATAAAAATTTTCCAAACAAAAAACGGAGTCACAATACAGTGGAAAATAAAAATCGAAAAATAAAATAAAATAAATTAAATAATATTTTGAAAGATTCCATGGAAGGATGTGCGTTCCCGCATTAGATTCCTTCAAAGAAGCTTGTAGGATGTGGGTGGGGAGAGCCTTCGGAGGCCCCTGGGTCCGGGTTGACGGTTTCGGGGGCGTTGTTTTTTTCAATTCAATTTCAATTTTTATTTATTACATAATATGTACATTACAAACATTCTGTTCAATGCATACATATTATTAACTTACATCTAAAAATATACATATACACATATACATACACATCCATATACACATATACATAAACACATATGTATACATACATACACATATACATATACATACATACATACACACACATATACATATTGTGTATTAAAATACTAATTTATTATTAAACAATTATTAAACAATTAGAAGTGACCTGTATAATCTGGTCAAAGGTGTAGGAGAATCCTGCTTCGGAAAACCCCCTCAGACACATGGAATATATCAATATCCAAAGCGATCTTGTTCAGCATAGCTGTAGCTTTTCCAACAGGCATAACCATCGGCAGGTTGGTCCTGTATATTGGAATGTGAAACAATCTATGCTGACGATGTCTAAGGTAATTATCAGGAACATACAAACCAATGCTCTGCATAATTTCAGTATTGTCGATCATACCGCGCAACAATCGATAAAAGTGTGTAATCAAATACACATTCCTTCTAGTCTCTAAACTATTGTAGCCAAGCATACCCTGGAGAAACTCGGTTGGGTAAAGCCAAGGATAATGCCCGTACTCTCTCATGTAGAGATATCTCAGAAACTTCTTTTGGACTTTCTCCACCATAAGAGAGTACTTGCTCTCATGTGGCCCCCAGATCATCGAGCCACTCTCGAGTCTACTCCGCACCAAGGAGTTGTAAAGAGTTCTCAGTACGCGGGTATTCTCGAAAACCCTGGCAGTACGCAGAACAAATCCTAACATTCTCAGAGCATTACCACTGATCGTCTCTATGTGATCATGAAATGTCAGGCTGCTTACAAATTTAACACCTAGATCTTTAACATTCGATGTTCTTGTCAGATTTTGGTCGTTCATTTTGTAGCGAAAAAATAGAGTTTTTTGGGCCCTAGTGAAGGATGTAACCGAACACTTGGAAACATTAAACAAAAGTTTATTTCGTCTTCCCCATTCACATATATTTGATATATCTGTTTGGAGAAGATGAAAATCGTCCAAAGTTGACACCTTTAAGAAAAGCTTTAAGTCATCCGCAAATAACAGAAAGCGCGAGTTTAAAATTACATTTTTTATATTATTGATAAAAATCGAGAACAACAATGGACCCAGGTTAGATCCTTGCGGGACACCCGAGAAGGTATAGAAGCACTCTGACGCGAATAGACCGTAGGAGATGTATTGGTTCCTATTTTGGAGGTAGCTCGCCATAAATTTTAGCATACCATCCGAGAAACCAATCTCATACAACCTTTTCAATAAGACATCATGGTTGACTGTATCAAAGGCTTTGGCGAAGTCATTATATGAACAGTCTACCTGATGTCCCGCGTCCAGAGCTTCCGTGACATAATTTGTGAAAATCATCAGATTGGTCTCAACCGAGCGGCCCTTCCTGAATCCATGTTGTTCATCAATTATAAACGGCTCTACTCGGGAAGCGACGGTTTTACTTATTATAATTTCAAATACCTTAGCTGGTGCAGAGAGAACAGCTACAGGTCTATAATTTTCTACGGATAACTTAGAACCACTCTTGTGTATGGGAGTAACTTTTGACGTCTTCCATGTTTCCGGGAAGACCCCTGTATTTACAGAAAGATTAAACAAAAAACATAGCGGTTTTTTTATCAGTTCCACACAGCCTTTTAAGAAGAATGTTGGAATGAGATCTGGCCCAAGAGAATGGGTATTACTTAGATTTTTAATAGTGTCGGCCACATCCTTTTCATTGATATATTGAACATCAATAGACTGTGCACCGATCGGAGAACATGTTTTAGCAATATTAATATCGAGAAGCGGAGGTTCATTACTATAGACTGTTTTAAAATGACCTGCAAACGCCTCGGCAATATCTGCACCCCGTACCATTTTTTCGCCCCAAGTCATGGAATCAATATTCCCACCATCCGCTTTTTGGGATTTTATATAGGCCCAGAACGTATTAGGGTCTTGTAGAATATTGTTTTCCATCCTGGAAATGAACTCTCGGTGTGCCAATCGAATGCTACGTCTTACGATGGATCTGTAATGTCCAAACATTTCATAATCGCTGTGACGGCCAAAGGCTTTCCAGTTTTTATGATAGAAATGTTTAGTTCGTATATCCCTAACAATATCCCTAGAAAACCATTCCGGATATCGCCTTCCGCCGGTAGCCTGAGATTTTCGTGGGAAGCAGGAATCTAGTACACCCTCGACAGTATAATAAAAATATTGTACCGCCTCATTCACATCCGATATGGTATACATCTCGCCCCAGTCGGTAGCGTCCATAAGAGAGTACAGTCTGTCGAAGTCACCTTTATCAAAGTTCCAGCCCCTCCGACGAACCGTACCCTCTCCGGGAACTCTAGTTCGACGGGGGCGATATGAACTCGGATTGTAACAAAATTCAAGTGCGGGATGGTAATTATCTTCTTTCGTAAGAGGTGATAATGACCGAGAAATATCAACTGCCCTTCTACAAAATATTAAATCCAGAGTTCTATTTCTGGAGTTCAAAATATTATTATACTGCGAGAGACCTAACATAGAGCACAAAAAAATTAAGTCAGCTTCTACGCTCGAATTGTCACGAGCTGACTGCAGGTTAAAGTCTCCCAATATAATGAGGTTTTTATCCTGAAGTAGTTCTAAACTGGATAACATCTTATCGAAGAACAGTCGATACATATCAGTCTCACTCGCCGGAGGAAAATATAATACACAAACGAACGTAATATCGAGTTCGTATGTCAGTTTTACCCAGAGATCTTCATTGGACGTTTCCAAAATAGAAAAACGCTCGACTTGCAAGTTTTCTCTATTTCTCACTCCCAACAAACATCCCCCACCCTGCCTGTGGCCACCGCGATCTCGTCTTACTATTGTAAAATTACCATCGAAAAGTTCTGAGTCAAAAACGCTAACATTCAACCAGGTCTCGGTTAGTGCTATGATGTCAAGATCACAAGCCGAAACATTGTTGTAAAAATTCACACATTTCGTTTTTATTCCCCGAACATTCTGATAATAAAATATCAATTTTTCGTTTGCTGCATTATCACGAACTAGTCATTTTACTGAAGGAAGGCGCGGTGCATCTCGCGGTTTCGCCTCCCACTCTTTTATAAATGAGTTGCGCGGCCAATTTTCGCTTTGCAAAATCTTATTAGCAGTACTTTTAGGGATACCGATTTTAAATGACGAGTATTCACCCCGTGATTTGATCTTTGTTACCTTAAATGAGGCTGTACTCACCAATGAGGTTAAATAAGATGACATGTCGTCGCTCGAGGTGTCCTTATGGAACGGATAGAAATGATAATATTTGAGATCTTCATCTTTTCGCTTTCCCAAGGTTCCCCGAACGACGGCACGCCTCTTGTTTCGAACAATTGTCCAATTTGCGTTATTGGAGGGCACTGACACTGTCGTTTCCGCACTTCCGATGGCCTGCGAAGCGCCAGCAGCAGAAGATGCAGCAGGAGAGATGGTTGAGGCCTCACCAGATGGACCAGTGACAGCCACAGCGTAGTTAACAGGCTTTTGCCTGTTTTTTTCTTCTCGCGCTGCTGATCGTGTGGTCATTTTTCGAGATGCTGCTTCGCTGTCACCGCTAGCGCTCGGTCGATTTGTTGTGACAGGCGCAGGCGGCATGTCAACAATGAGTGTTGCGGGCGGCGGCGGGGGAAGAGGCGAGGGGCCTGCGGGTACTGCTGTCGCGGGGACTGCGCACTCTGTACGCGCAGACACACACACAGGCGCAGTTGTCGGTGTGCGGATCGCTCCTTGCATTCCGCGGTTCGTCGTGGCGGTCTCGGAGATATTGTCACCAGAATGCCCGCCGGTAGATCCTGACTCCTTCACAGCGTTTAAAATGCTCCCGAGTCCCTTTGTGACGATATCTTCCAGCTTCTGCACTCTTTCTAGCACCAGCTCAAGTGTTTTGCTCTGTTGAGCCACAATTTCCAGAAGTTTTTGCTCCATTATGGTACAAATTATTAATTTTTATAGACGCGAGACGAGGCACGTCAGGCGTTCAGTACTGTCGCGCGGCGAAAAAATGTTCCCCTCTGCCGGGCTGCGGTACTCCTCGTTCATCATCTCCCCGTCTCTGCGGTATTTTTTATTAATTTTCATGCTCTTTTTTTTATAAATGGCCTTTTCTTTTCCGTAAGATTATCAAACTCCTGTCGTGTTCTTTTCGCCACCTCTGTACCAGTCAATTCAGGAAATTCCTCTTCTATTCTTTTTTTGTATTCATAAAATAGAATAAAAGCCGAAAATGGCTTTTTTCTTTATCGGCTTTGACGATTCTTTGGTCTATAGGAATCTTTCCAAGGTTGTTTCACCCATTCTTCTGCATCTATTAGGACTTCCTTAAGAAGCGTAAATCTTCATATCTTCTGGGAGACCAGTTCCCACATGAACTGGCACTACGCAAGGGTGCAGGACAGGTGAAATAAAAAGAGAGATTCATTTGGTCCAATTTTACATATATTTATAAAAACATTAGAGAAGGTAGACAGGTGAGATAAATGGCTTTGTCTTACAATGTTGAGTGGGCGGAAGGCGGATAACTATATAAATGCTGACCCATTATCACTTACTATTGTTTTTGGAAAACCGAAATATGAAAATATTCTCCTTAATTCATTTATTGTTTCTGAAGCATTTATTTTTTTCATTTCTATGATGTCCAACCATTTCGTAGTCGAGTCAATTACCGTCAAAAACATTCTATCTCTAGCTGGGCCAAAAAAAATCTAAATGAATTCGACTCCATACTATTTCCTCGAAAGGCCATACCGACAATTTACTTTTCGATGGCGTTCGCTGATTATCTATACATTCCGTACAATTCCTTGAAGTGTCCGCAATGTGCTCGTCTACTCCCGGCCACCAGTGATAGCCCCTGGCCAGACCTCTTATCTTTGCAGTACCTAAATGAGATCTGTGCAGTACCTAAATGAGATCTGTGCAGTAATTGTAAAATTTGATGCTGTAATGCCTTCGGAATAACTAGCCTATGCCTCCAAAATATGCAATTGTTTATAATGGACAGTTCGTCCCTTTTGATCCAATACTTCCATAAAGACTTATTTTTTTCAACCTTTGAAGGCCAACCTACTTTTAAACAATTTAAAACATTTCCGAGCGTCACATCTCCAAGTGTCTCGTCCTGTACTGCCTTAAAGTTCAGCTCAACCTGATCACTTTGAACATAATTAATAAAATCTTCCTCACATTCATCTTTCTCTTCAACATTTTCCCTCTCCATGGGCATTCTCGAAAAGAAATCGGCGCAATTTAATTCCGATTTAACATGTTCCACCACATAATGGAATCCACTTAAAATTACACTATACCGTTGCATCCTGGATGGCCGCGCCTCTCTCCCCAACTGGTCCCCTCTTGACTGGACGCGCCGCTCCTGCTACCCACTCCTTTCTTCGGTGGCTGGTTCCTTCCAAAACAATCTCTCGATTTCTTGGAATCTTTGAAGTACCCCTTTGTACTCCAACTCTCCTTGCAGCTGATTCAGACTCCCCGCGACAATACTTTTTTTTTCTTCCGCCGGTCCCACGCGTCACACTTTCAATTTCGAAATATATTGTTTTCGTTTTTTTTTTATATTCGCGTGTCTTACACGTGAATTCGTAATAATCCTCGTCGCCAGTTGTTATGTCGTGAGGATTAGGACGGATGACAGTGTATCTTAGTGAAAGATCAGTTGCGTAAATACTGTAGTTTATTATTATACTAAGTGACACAACAGCGCTAGTCCGGGCCTCTAGCTTGAATGGTCGCTCTGTGTGCGCTCCGCGGCTGCGCACCGGCGGCCGGCCCGAGTCAGGGAAGTGACGTATGTATGTATATGTGTACTATACCACAGTACCTATGTATATGTGATAATATTAGTTACTTTTTGCAGGTAGTTAAAAAAAATGCCTCGCGTACTCTCTCAGAGGTTTCTTTGTAATAAGCATTTTCTGTCTTTTTAATATTACAGAAATAATAACCATTACAACATCTCCCCCTAGGGAAGATAATAAATCATAAAAAGTGATGTATCCTCTTCATGGTCCATTAATGCAGGTGCTGGAGTTAACTTCGAGATGTGGATAATATTTGATTCTGATTATTTTTTCCGACCCCGGGAAAGAAGAAAATATTCAATTTCCGCGACTAACAAACTTTCCCGGTTTGTCCAGCTGGAATTCAAAAACCACCGATTCTTAAATCGTTCGAGACGAGGAATGAAAACACGAAATGATTCTGTATTCAGGCGACAAAGGAGAATTATTCGAAAAAACAGCCTTATCAAAAGATTATACGAGAATATAAAAACACATGCAGCTACGATGAAAATATGATTCCAAAGAGAGCTATTTGTCTGGAAATTTTCCTTTTATACCTGTCACTTTATTTCTAGAACAAAACAAAAATTACATTGTTTCCAAATACATATTTATTTTTTCAAATCCTTTTCAATATATTTTAAAATTATGCATTGTCGAATCCTACTCGCACGAAATAATAAATAAAACACATAATTTTTTTATTAATTCATAAACAAATATACAAATATGAAACCATTTCAATTTTTAAGACATTTTAAATATATATTACATTGCCAAATCATTCGATAGATATTTTGGCAGAAACACTTGTTTTTGTTGACCAGTGTTTATCTTGTAAGACCAAAACTGCGGTGGTTAGATGGTGTCGTCGCAGACTGCCGGGCCCTGGGGCAGCAAAACTGGAAAATGGCAGCCAGCGACAGAGCAGCATGGATTACTTTCTTGGAGGCAGTTAGGACCCACCAAAGGTTGTAACGCTGAAGATGGATGGATAGTGTTTATCTTGTAAATTGAGTTCGATAATTTTTTATGATTTTGTATGGTCCGATTCTTAATTCGTCGAGCTTCTTCTTATTAAGTTTGTTTCCATTCTCCACAAAAACAATATCACCAACTTTGAATTTTACCAGGTTTTATCGTAAATTATCTTGTTGTAATTATGTGACTTCCATAGTATTTTCCAGAGCTTTTTTTCTGTCTTGAATCAAATCGTTGTAGGTCTTCTTCAGTTTTAACTCATTTGGCAAAATCATAACATCTTTGCCATTAAGTAGGTACTGTGGCCTATACCGTGTGACAGTCTGCTCCGTTTCATTATAGTTTTTTTTACACAACTATACACTATAGTTGTCTAAGCTACTTTTGAGTCATTTTCGTTGATTTTGCATCTAATTTTATTGACCAGCGTTTGATTCAATCTTTCATTTTAATCCATTTGAGAAAGGTGAGTTCAATGCAGTAAAAATTATTGGAACATTTTTTTCATCGAAATTTTTTTTTAATTCTTTAGAATTGAGACCCGGTATTGGTCTGAGAGTATCATGCCAATGTCATAAGTTTCTGTGGATTTTACGAGTGTGATGAAATCATTGGTATTTTGAGTTCTTGGCTTCAAAAAATATGTAAACCTCGTGATGATCTGATAGAAGGTGCAAGTATCTCTTTGTTGGCAGTGAACCCCCAAAACCGCCTATTGTATCAATGGAACATATTTCAAAAGTTTTTGTTGCGGGACCCAAGTGGGACATCAATCCATATTTATTTTGACTTCTAAATTTGTTTTTTAAACATACTGCACAACTTTCGCAGGTTCTCTTTATATTGTTTGTCATGTTTTCTGCTGTGCACCATGAGCTAATCATTTTTTGCTTTTGTTTAATTCCTATATGACCTAGGTCTGTATGAACATTTTTGATAAAGTCTATTGCTGAATTTTTCTGATAGAATTATTTTTTCAATTTTTTTTTACTTGTAATAAACATTATTCTTCGATATCAATTTATCTCTTCTGCACCGTGTCTTCTCATTTTTGACATGATCTTTTAAGATATCTTCTAATTTTATTAAGTTGACAATTTTTAATCGCTCATCTTGGTTCTCAACTGGTTCTAAGACTGGGTTTCTGCTTAGACAATCAGCCTCAATATTCTATTGTCCTGGAGAATATTTAATTTGAATATCATATTGTGATAGGTAGTATGTTAGATCTCCTAATTCTTCATCAGTTCTTGCTCAATGGCTTGTGATCTGAAAAAACAGTAAATTTCTTACCTATCAATAGATGTTGCCAATATTTAATACATTCTTTGATTGCTAGGCATTCCAAATATATATAGCCTTCTTCCTTTTTTGAACTTCATTCAATATCTTTGAGAAGTAAGCTACTGGTTTTTCCTCATTGTTTTCTTGTGGCTGTTTTAAAATAGCTCCCACTCCTAGTATACTAGCATCTGTGTATATATGTATAGGCAAGTTCGGGTCAAATATCCCTTTCAGACCTGGCTAATACAATCGTGCGGGTCCATCAAATAACAAAAATCTCGTAAATTTTCGCAGTATACTGGCTTGCATCGACCGTGCGGGTCATATGAGTACTATATTTGAATTAGTTTCGCGAAACTGCGAAAATTTCTAAGTGCTTATGAGATTTTTGTTATTTGATGGACCCGCACGATTATTAGCCAGGTCTGAAAGGGATATGGTCAATATTGGTTGAGAACATAAAATTTGTTTCATTTCATCAAATGACTCTTGGCATGCCTTATTCCAGTTAAAAGTTTTACCTTTTCTCAAAAGATTATGCAACGGATCCAATTTCATTGCTATTTTTGGCACATATTTATGGTAAAAGTTTATTTTTTCCAAAAATTGTCCCACATTTTTCTGTGTTTTTGGGGTTGGGAAATTTCTTCTTGATATCAAATTATCTTTCAGAGGTCTAACTGAATTATTTTGTATTATGTTGATATGGGGATATCAAAATGGGCTCAGTGAGAAGGCGATTTAGTTGGAGAACAATAAAATTTATTCAAAAAAACACATTCAATAAAAAGCATAAAATAGTCACAATAATGAGAGGAGTAACAAATATAACAAGTGTCAATAGCACAAAGCATCAGGCCGTGGAAAGGTCTCTGATTATAGTTCACATTCACTAGCACTGGTATCTCGGAGGGCCTCGCGGAGCGGTCAGCGGCTCGACGAGGGGGCGTTGATGATGATGATGACGGCGGCGTGCCGGTATGTGCGGCTGCGACGTGGCTCGGAGACACCTCACGGAGTGGGTACTGACTCGACTTGAGGGCTCGACGGGATGGCGATGATGATGATGACGGCGGCATGCCGGTATGTGCGGCCGCGACGTGGCTCGGAGACGCCTCACGGAGTGGGTACTGACTCGACGTGAGGGCTCGACGAGATGGCGATGATGATGATGACGGCGGCATGCCGGTATGTGCGGCCGCGACGTGGCTCGGAGACGCCTCACGGAGTGGGTACTGACTCGAAGTGAGGGCTCGACGAGATGGCGATGATGATGATGATGCCGGCGGCGTGCCGGTATGTGTGACTGCGACAGCGACGGCAGAATTCCAAAGCTCGGCGGGCGGCGACTGCGGCGGCAGCGGTGATGAGGGCCAATGTAGTGGAGCCAATAGGTCCACGGCGCAGGCCAAGGGGAGCGGAACGGCTATCGGTCACAGACAGTTCCCAAAACTCAATACTGGTTCAGTATTGCTTTCCTCTCGCCAAGGAGAGAGATCTGCCAGAGCGTATCTTGTAGGGGTCGCCGGATACCAGTCCGGGATCGACTCCCTAGCTAGATGTTACTCGTAGCTGAGCCAGCGGCGAACTGACGGCGGTTGGATTGAGCCGCCTTATATTCTCGCCGCGCGCTGCGGTGGCGGCGCGGCGGCTGGGTGCTGGCCAATCAGGCGCCAGCTTGGCGCGCGGTCTGCCTGTGGTGGGGGGAGACCGTCGGGCTCTTGTGGTCCGGCGGCCAGTCAACTATGTTTTTCGGCCGCGCTCGTTTCTAACTTTATTTTATTTTATGTTGAGCGGTGATTTCGCTCATTTGAGTTTCCCCGTATTAATGTGATCTAAGTATTTAACCGAGTCAGCTGCAAACGTGCATTTAGTATACTTTGGTCTTAAGCCTTCACTTTTAATTGCTTGAAACAGTTGTGTTAAGGTGGCGGTTCGCGCTGCGACCGAGACAGGAGACCACGACTGACGACAGAGACGGGAGACCGCGACAAGTGTCTCGGTCTCTTCATAATGTACTGTGGGTCGAGACCGAGACCGAGACCGAGACCGCAATCAAAGCTATCATTCATTCAGTATCGTAGAATCTGTCGATGGAGTGTGTTGTGTTGTAATGTCATTAATTTACACAGCAATGGAAAGCCAAGAAGAGTTACTATTGGAGGAAGAAGAAGACGATGATTTGCTCTTATATTATTGTTACAAATCGAAGAAAAGATTTTCTATGAACGAATTATATTCAGATAGAGAGGCCAGGAAGGATCATTTTCGCTATTAGTGAAGAATCACCATTGTTTGATGACAATATGTTCAGGACATATTTTCGGCTGAATAAAACATAGTTTGATTACGTATTAAATTTACTGTAAAAGAAAAGAAAATGTTTTGAAATGGTTTACTCGAAGTATTTTGTGATTGGCGAGATGATATTTTTTCGTCTCGGTAGGAGTCTAGTTGTGCGTTATATATCGGAGGGTGCGTTTTGATCAGTTCAATCAGCTTTTCACAGTCTTCGTTAGAAAAAGCAGTCATTTTTTACAATAAACACGCGTACTTTTCGAACGAGATGCGTGAAACTACTTGTCCTGGGCGGGACCGTCTCGCGGTCTCTTGTCGCGCGTCGCGGTCTCCTGTCTTGCTCGCGAACTGACTCACATACGAAATCATGCAGTCAAGTGGGAGTCTCGGTCTCATGTCTCTGTCGTCGGTCGCAGTCTCCTGTCTCGGTCGCGGCGCGAACCGCCACCTTTAGATGTCTGACATGATCTGAGAACGTTTTTGAAAATAGGTTGTCATCTATGTAATTTACTGTGAAATCTCCGAGTTTGTGATTCCGTATGATTTTACGCATTATTCTCTGAAATATATATAGCTGGTGCGGTTTTTAAGCCGAATTTTTATTTTTATTTTATTTGGGAAACATACAGTACAATTAATTTTTTTTATATATAATATCAAAAAAATATTCGTGAGTATGACCAGTAAAGTTTCCTCGAAGCTGGTAAAAAAAAAACTAAATAAAAAACAATGATAAAGAATATGAATATAATACGAATGGAATACACGTCCTTTGGTAATGGCATTCTTGAGTGACGAATGCAGTTTTGTGTCTGTGTGTGACTCGCATATATATATATATATATAGACTTGTGTCTTGTAACCGAACGGCGCTCTGATGCGAAACATCGCTACGTACAACTGCCCATGTGCAAAGACGCCAGCTCTAGGCACAATTTAGGACTAGGACTAACATTCTGTCCTTGTGCTTGTTTATAGTCATTGCAAATGATAAATGAACTGGGAACTGCCTCGAGAACTTGATCTGGAGCTCACTATCAGATGGTTGAGGCTGATTCTCAGCAGGAACACCTGCTCTCCTGCATGGGGTCCTATCAGCAACCTGCCTACTATCAGGTGTGGCATCATCTGTGTGACCTGCAGTCGTGTTCCATTTCACATACCTCTGGACGCATTTATGTTCCTCAGTAACATAATCACTGTTTAGTGTATGTGGCGGCATTCCACATGGTGTCAATTCATAAAAAATTTCACTGGAATCATTTTTGTCAATTCTAAAAAAATTTCACTGGAATCATTTTTTCGATGCCTTCTTCATTATTTTCCAGTGTATCAGGGCTAAGGCTTTACCTCGCCCGATAGAATTGACAAAATATCTTCATTCAGATGCAGGGACTGCTCGTTATGCGGCATAGGATGGCCACAGTGCTCAAATCCTGATTGATGTCTATCGATTCTCCAAAAAATTTACTCACAAAATTCCTGTCTGATGGGAGATCATACTTTCAGGTAGTGGCATATCACATGATCCTGGTATGCTTGCTGCACCCCTGCCTATCTTAAGTAGTTCTGCCGCAAACTCACTGTTCTCTCATGTTACAGGCGAGTTTGAAGGATTTGAAGTATTGCCAGAGCCGATCTTGTGATCAGAGCTCCTACACAGGCTTAGCGACTGCCTCCTCGAATCACCGGAAGAATTTGTTGGAAGTCGCCACCCAGCAATACTGTCTTTCCACCGAAGGGCAAATCATTCTGCATCAAGTCTTTAAACAGGCGATCCACTGCCTCGAACACATTGCCGGTGCTGCATGGGTGCCTCATCCCACATTATCACCTGACTCTGAATGCAGCTCTGACCAACTTGAGAAAATCTAGTTATACTCGATGTGGTCGTTGCGATAGTTGGTATTGGCAACTTAAAAGCTGAATGCGCTGTCTGACCACCGCGTAATAATGTCGCCGCTATACCTGTGAAAGCCACTGCCTTGACCGGTATCTTCCGCTGAGATAGGACCTGGATGATTGTGTTGTATATAAAAGTCTTGCCTGTACCTCCGGGTCCTCGGCAGCTCTTAGGCACAAATCAATTTTCTTAAAAGTTTGTCCTTTTGCTTTGTTTATTGTCATCGCAAATGACAAACTAACTGGAAACTGCCATCTCGAGAACATGATCTGTAGCACACTATCAGACTGCTGTGCAGGCTGATTCTTGGGAGGAACACCTGCTCTCCTGCATAGGGCCCTATCAGTAGCCTGCCTACTATCAGGTGGTGCATTATCTGCGTGACCTGCATTCTTGTTCCGGTACACATGCCTCCGGACACATTAACCCTAGAAAGCTAACGTTCGGGCGTACCCCTTTAAAGCTAACCATCCGTCGAAACGACGGGTACTTGAAAAAGTAATTTTTTTGCAAAATATATCAACTTTATGCACGTGATATTTTACAATATTGTTAATAAGAGGTTTTTCAATAAAAATGCGTCTTATAAATTAATCTTTACTTATTTATTTAAGAACTACAGTAAAATTTTTAAAACTTCTGAAAAAAAAGATATTTATTTTTACATAAACTCTAACATACAAAATCAACTAGAAAAAATAAAATATCGTTCTATGTTTTGGCATTTTATGGAACTTAAGATTAAACAAAAAAGTAATTGTAATACGAAACTTATTTATATTTAGCGCGTATGGTACAAAAATCAATCTTATGTTCGTCATATAACGTTACCTTACATATGGCACAAATAATTTTAGTCATACGCTTTTTCTTGTAGTGGCACTTCCCGCACGTTTTTCTTTTATGATTTTCTTGTTTCGAAGAAGTTGATAGCTCTTCTTTATTTTCCAATCCTTGAAAAAGGTTGAAATTGTTGGTCTTGAGTAATGGATAGTTGCGCTAAAAGATCGCTCCTGGTTTATCTTTCACTTTTGCGTAGGCATTGTTGTTTTTACCAATCTTGCCTTTATCAAGGCTCCACAAGTCGAAAGTGTAGTGTTTACATAAATTCTCTTTGCGTGATTAATTTGAAATTGAATGAAATTAATTTCTAGCCCGGTGTTAGACTAAAAAATCGGTTTTTACCTCATATGTTCCCTTGAGGCAATTGACCTAACTCTGAATGCAGCTCTGGCCAGCTTATGAGTATCTGGTCATACTTGACGTGGTCGTTGCAGTAGTAATTTAAATGCAGAATGTGCTGTCTGACCACCACATACTAAAGTTGCCGCAATGCCTGTAGAATGCACTGCCTTTTTTTATAATATTTATAAATTCTAAACCAAAGACTAAATATAAAATGGTAATAAGAAAAATGTCATTTAAAGAGAAATTAATTCTTAATCTTTAGGAGCACCAAAAAAGTATGTTTCACCTTTCTTCAAGATAAAGTCTGCATCTTCTACCAAATTGCCTTCAACAGGATTATATATTTTATTTATTTCTTTTTAAATTAAATATAAAATTTTGGTTGGACTGTGCCATTATACCAGAGTGTTGTTCCCATTTGCTTGAATTCTTCAATCTCTTTGTTCATCCAAATATTGTCACGCATTAGCTTTAGGGCGTATGCCAAAGACTGACCATCACTCCCATATGACACGCTTGCTTTTTCGAATGTCAAGTAATTGGGGTGTAAACGTCTGCTGGGATTTTCCAGCAAAAGGGAGTATCCCAATAGCTGTTGGCTGATTGATTGGGACCTGGATGGCTGTATACAAAAGTTTTTCCTGTACCTCCAGGTCCATCTACAAAGAATCATTCTCCTCTAACACTACCGAGTGTACTGAGCACTGCCTCAACAACTTGTTGTTGCTTAGTATTTAGCTGTGGAATATAGTCTGGATTAACGGCCTCAGTTTGACCGTCTTCATTTGGGAGGTCTATCATCGGTTCATCGAATCCTTGCTCAGCCAACGTGTGGCCTAACTTTTGAAGGTGCCTGCCAATAATTGCTAAGGCAATTTCCCTTGCTTGCTCGGGTGGTTGAAGGTGCTGAGCCGTAGAGTCGGTGAACATGTTCCACAGACTGCGGATCTTGGGGTGCGCAGTAGGCCAGGATTGTTGAAAACAGGGTCCTCAACTACCGTAGCATCTGGAAGCTCCTCAGCTTCTCTCATTGCTGCTTCCCGTTCATTATCAGTTTCGGGACGTCTCCGGGCCGGTTCGCCTTCAACTGTTCGCAGGTCTTCAAAACTTGTTGCTCCTGTTACACAGACACAAAATTTTTTGTGTCTGTAGAAATGTAATATTACAATATGTCTAAGATATTGTAATATATTGTAATATATATAATACATATAATACATAGTAGCGTGGTATTGACTTGGTGAGTGGCATTTCTCACATATTCACGCACACAGATGTATCCCACCAGCTAGTTCAACGGTACATCACAAGTCTCAGAGTTGAGTTCTTACTTGATAGTATGTGAAGTATATCCAGGTCTTTAAATTTGTAAACCAATGCATGAGATGAATACATGGATAGTATTTTACATAAATAAAAGAAGTAATTTTAAAATAGTAATATAATCATGGCACTTTGTATAAAAGATTTAGCATTTGAAAATAAAATAGAAATATGAAAAAATGCGCAGATTCGCGCTAGTACATTAATTTCAGTCTGCCATCGGGCAGAATAATGGAGTAAATAATATTACAAATAATAAATGATATTAGCATAGGCTGAAAATGCGATTAAGTGCAAGTAAGTAGATAAAAATAATTAAAAGGCACAGGCTGACTGCGCTGACGAAAATAAAAGTTCTACCGCCATTCGGGTCAGAATAAAATATAATTATAGAAATGATTCTAAACTAGAAAGAATATGAAATTAAAACATAAAATTCTAGCATGGCGGTATCATTAGAATGATTCTAAGTTAGAAAGATTTTAAAATTAAAACATAAAATTTTGCATGGTGGTATCATTAAAATGATTCTAAATTAGAAAGAATACAAAATTAAAACATAAATTCATGGTGCCACACGATTGCAGATGTTACATTTGCGTGATCACGTGATGATTCTATCTTCTGGGTGGATTTCCTACATATAATCGGCGCATATCCATGTTCACTGCTGAATCTACATGGCGTTAGGATTCGAAGATGTGCGATCAGATATCCCTCATCCGACAGCCAAGATTACAGGAAATCCTTGCGAAAATAATGTTAACATCTACAAAACGCCTCACCCATCCATGCCATGAGAGAGTTCCGAAAATGGTTAGCAGGTAAAATGGAGGTATAGCTGGCAGCTGGGCAGCACAGGATAGTTATTTTATATTAATATTTTGAGATAGTGGGCCATCCAAACATGGCCTCGCATGGCAAACATTATATTTGTTGGCCTAGCAGGGCAGGGCCCTATAAGAAAAAACATATGAATTAGTACAATGAAAATAACTCACACATACTGGATCGTGAAGTGGGGTATCGGAGTCGTCCTCACCAAGACGGGAACAGTTGCCGAGGTCCGTCCGCCTTGGGCCCTGGTAGATTTTAAAGTGGGGACCGATGGAAGAGAGGTCATGCCCGTAGGTACGTATCTCCCACCATTTCGCTGCGCTCGGCGTGGGGGAATTTGCAACACGCGCATGAGTTTTTACAATAAGTGGCCTGTAAGATCGAGAGATCGGTACTTGGCTAGGGCCCGTGCGTTAAACATAGTTTTGTTGGCGAATTAAATTCTAGTTCGTTTGATAACCAAAAATCAATTTGTGCCGCGGCGCGTTATTAATGGCGTGATAAACTGCAACGTAACAATATATAATGTATTGTAATATATATAATACGTATGATGATTCTTAATAGCTAATAATATTCCTCTCTATTCATATACACGATGTCTCGTTTAATTGGCTGTCTACAACAATACGACTGATTGTCACCCCTGTAAACTAATCGAATTCGATAATGTAACGGATTATTCTATTTATACGATAGTCTTAATGTAATATATAGAAATAATTCTTTACAAACGTATCAATAAAAAAAATATGACAGCGAGAGACAGACATTTACTTTAATCTATAAAAATTTTGAAAAAGACTAAATATTATTTCAAATCTATAACACTATACTTTGCTATTGACGTGATTGAAAAAAGGTTAAAATTTATTTTTATGTTAAATACATTATATTTCTTCTTTCTTCTATCTTGAGTCTTCTGTTTTTACACGACCCCTTATCCTCTTGCATTATAAATAGATTGTGATAAATAAAAGTAAATGGAAAAGGATGAGTGAAAGCATATGAAAAAGCTAATTAATAATGGATTTTAAAAGTTATCGTTATTATTAGTGATATAATTTAAATAATATTTTTATATTGTACGCAGACTGTGGTGATTTTAAATAAATAAAAAAGTAATGGAAATGATACTATGTTAAAACTTATTTCTATATTCATTGCATTATATGTGACGTATAGATGCGAAATCGCCACTATCGTGCGGATAGTGTCGATTTTGCATTTACATTACGTACAGCGTTCATTACTAAAGATATGATACAAATATATATATATATATATATTTTAATTTATTTAATTTATGGTACAAATATAGTTCTTATATATAACGTATCAGATTAAACATTTTTTTTAAACACTTAGTAGTCACGTAGACCTCATCAGTGAAGAGAAGCTCTTGAGTCTGATGAGGGAGCCACAGTTCTTATTCGGGTCACCAAGCCTCACCAGCTTACCTCTAATCAGCAGAGCACAAAATCTCAGTTAAACGCCTCTCTCGGCGACCGGTTGCTCCCCATTTGAGATGAGTTACTGTAGGTGAATGCGTTGTGTGTAGGTGAAAGTAAGTGTTGATTACCAGATTTTCGGGGACCGACAGTACATACATTAAAGAATGTGGACTTGGAACTTACAATTTAATTCAAACTAAAATAATTCGTACAGAGGTACACTGTAGACGGGCAAAGCCGCCTGGCATTTCTCTACGAGCTAAACAGTCATAATTGAAAACTCCTGCCAGGAGGGCAGGCCAAAGTATCATAAAACAGATCATTTATCAATAATTAAATTAAATAAAATAAATAAAAACAACTTTGTAAACACCACTGAAATATTTTTATTCACACCTCTACATGTTACGGAAACAAAAGTTCCCTTCCTCAGGAGGATAACCAGTATACTAAAATTAAAGAACATATGTAGACTTAAAATTAACAAGGGGGGGGGGGCGAGTGGAATGTAGGCGGAGTAAATGGAAGAGCAGGGGGGGCGGAATGGGTAAGTGTTTGGTAATGAGAGTGTTGGGTTTTTTTTGTTTAAAATTGGAAAATATTAAGAATCGGATTGTTTGGGATCATTTATACAACTAAATTAAACATTCCACGAGGCAGCGCTCTGCCGCTCCCACATAAACAATAATGACCATTACAATATTACAAGATTATCGCCGCGAGGTGCGCACGACATAGATATAACTAGGTATTAACAGTAATTAATAATTTTTCTTTGGAAATCATCTCCGGCCTTCAAAAACAAACATAAAATCATGGGCATAAGGCCCCAAAGGCTCCCCACTGAAGGCACATGCCCCGGGAACAATAAACAATCTCTGATTCGGACACATAGATTCTAAATTAAACAATAAACACAAGAGTTCAGTCAGGTAGGAATCACAATTGTCCGATGATTAGACGAAGCTCACTTCATTGCACCGCACTTGCCAAAATGTTCCTTTACCCTGACGTCTGGAGCTTCGAACGGGCGACGATTAGGTTGAGGAAAATACCCACTTGATAAATCTGGCCGTGAATAAGGCCATCATGTGATATTCGTGGTTGGTGACCGCCTACGCCGGGTGGAAGTCGGTCTAGTCGCCCTCACGAGACCAGCCACGAGGCGCGGATCCCAGAGATTATGCGCGCTTCTTGATGAGCGTCAATCATCCTTCTCCCCAAGGATTGTGGCATTCGGCCGTAGTCCGGGCGGTCACTACATGAAACGATCAGGACGGGCCCTGTAAGGGGTCCGATATTAGGAAAATTCATAAATTTATGCAGGAGATGAAGATAAATTGCTGATTTCTACGTACCAGAAGCGACCAATTAAAACGGCGGTTCTGGGCCCGTCCAATACTCCACGGTTTGACGTTTGCAATTAATGGCACCGGGCCGCCATTTTGTGAAAAAAAAAAGATGACAACCGTCGGCGAAACTAAACTCAAGGCCGCCACCCGCGCAAAACTTAAAATGTTTGCAATCTCGGGGTAAGCACCGGTAACATCGCAATTTATCTAAATATATATACAATTTGACAACGGTGCATACTTTAAGAAACGTTCATTTAATTGATTCTACGAGCTTCGGAATATACAATATTTTTAGTTTTTGTTTCTTTGGTGGGAAGCCTTATCTTTAAATCTGAAAGCCTCGTCGCTCTGGATAATGCTACATAATATTGCCCGTGACTGAAAACATTTGAAGTTAAATCGACGCCAATGTTAGTGTAAGTCTGACCCTGAGCTTTGTTGATGGTAACGGAGAATGCTAACCTGACGGGGAATTGACGTCTTGTAAATTTAGTTTGCAAATCGCTATCTGACGGTTGAAGGTTAATTCGAGGGAGAAATACGCGTTCACCTTTATGAGGTCCTAACAGTATTTTGGCTAATATGAGATGGGGTAGCATTTCTAATACTTCTAATCTAGTTCCGTTACAAAGCCCCGAACCGACGTGCATGTTCCTCAAGAGCATAATGATACTACCTTTTTTGAGATTTAAAATGTGAGTTATTTCATATAAGAACTCGACAGGTATCATATTATGTGTTTCATATTCATCGGATTCGAGCGTATCCATACTAAAATACTGTGTAGCTACTCCTGGCATTAATTTTAAGACGTCTTCGTTAATTAAAAGGGATTGATCGTTATGGGGACACAGTATGGCAACCGAACTAAGATCTCCGTCGTTTGATATTAATTCTCCAAAAACGTTGTTAACAAAATCCCTATTATTCGAACAAATTGATTCCGGAGGCACAATGACGTTATCTGAATATTGTTCATTGGCTTCCCTATTACCTATACTGAGTAAATATGCTGCAAATTGTGACTGTCCTGGTGCTAAACGCATATTCGAGGTGAGTTGGAATATTGTAAAGTGTTGCCAGAGTTGCGACCTCGTAATAAGTGCTGAAACGCACGTCTCGCGACTGCCGCCTCTGATGACCGGCAGTATCTGGCGAAAGTCACCACCTAAAAGCATGATTTTATTTCCAAAGGGCAAAGTGTTTCTCATGAGGTCTTGAAAAAGTCGATTTACTGATTCTAATACGAAACGATGTTGCATGGGTGCCTCGTCCCATATTACTACTTTAGTCGCGATGCAACTCTGGCCTGCTGGAGAAAATCTAGTCATGCTGGAGGTGGTCGTGTTAACTGTTGGTATAGGAATTTTGAATGTAGAATGTGCTGTTTGACCACCTTTTAATAACGTAGCAGCGATACCTGTCGATGCAACGGCTTTAACTGGGATATTTTGTTCGTTTAAAAGTTGAATTAAGGTTGTTATATACAAAAGTTTTCCCTGTGCCGCCCTGTCCGTCTAAGAAAAAGCAAGCCCCCCTGTTGTCGCGGACGGCGTCTAATACAGCATCTATTATGTGTCTTTGTTCTGTATTTAATTGCTGCATCAAAGTTTCTGAATTTACCGCTTCTACGGTCGGGTCTTGTTCATTGTGCAGCCCGTTTAACACCGACGGCGAAGGAATGGCGAATCCGAACTCTGCAAGAGAGCGACCCAGACTGTGAAGTTTCCTATCTATGAGTGCGAGAGCAATTTCTCTAGCTGTTTCGGGAGGTTGTAAACGTTGAGACATTGAATCGGCAAACGTATTCCACAATTTTTGCGGATCTTGAGGAGAGCAGAAGGCTAAAATGGCCGCGAATAAGTTTCTTAATTGACGTGGCATTTGAAATGTCTCAGCTTCTCGCATGGTATTTTCCCACTCTGCGTCGTCTTCGAGTAATCCTCGAGACAACGCAGCCGCCTTAAATGTGGGTCGTAGTTCGCCGTCTACCGTACGCAAGTCTTCGAAGCTGGTTGCGCCTGCAACGTGTAGGAGAAGCAACCGTAGATAAAATTTCTCCCCCTGATTAGGATTAATTAAAGGCATACGGGCCATGATTGTAGTTAATTTTCTTTGCCTACTTTGCCATTTACGCGCGACAAATACATACTTTTCCGGTATGTCCGTATACTTAATGACCCTGGCCGGAGGGCTCCGTTCGTTTAATTTAAACCAAGCCGTGAGAGTGGTTTCACCGGCTCTCTCCGCAGCTTGGTCTTCCTCTCCTGCGGTGAACGTTACCATCTGCTGATCCGGGAGATGCACGGAGAGCAGCATGATGGTATGCGACTTGTCGCATAATTTATACCCAAAGAGGCGCCACGCCGCTTCCGGTGCTGCGATATATCTGGCGTCTATCAAATTTTGTACTTCATCATGTACTGGAGTCGGCACCGTTGGGTCGTTGGTACTTATTCGTACCGATGCTCTATCACCCCCTTTATAAAAATATTTGTACAGATACTTGACGCATGCGATGGAGCTGCATACTTCGACGTTTAGATGACAATTAAATTTCTTCATCAAGTATCTGTTATAGGGAACGACCCATCTGTTATCCAAGACTGTGCCCCGTTTACTTACGGTGATTCCGTCGTTGCGTCTCTTGTAAACGGGGTAGCTTCCGTACGTAAATTCAGTGACATCTTGCCACGATCTGGGGAAGCGTTTTTGACACTGAAAAACATTTGTCTTGGATTTCTGCATGCACGGGCTAGTTGGATTATCGTTTCCACATGGTCCGTGCATCATGTGTTGTGTCACCAGGGCATGAAGTGTAGCGTCGGTTTCGGGGTCGGGTATTTCAGCAGATATTATAGCGTCAATAATTTCAGAAGATCCGACGATCTTGTCAACAGGATCTAATATAATTAATAAATGTACATGCGGGTTGCCACGCTTTTGCCATTCAATGGAATATGAATAGGCTGTAAGTTTTCCAAAAATCTCCTTCTTTACTAAATCGTTCATCAGTTCTTTAACCTTTAATTGAAATACGCGAGCAACAATATCGGGTCTAGAATTGGCATACTGTCCGGGCAAAAGATTATCAGTTATTTCCGGCCACTTGGGATTTGCGGTCATGGTTATAAACAGATCTGGCCGTCCTTTCTTAACGACCATGGCGATGGCGTCTTGGAACTGTTGTTGAAGATACCTCGGACCTCCTGTAAATGTTGACGGTAGTATCACTGCTCTTCCTGGGGGACCATTTTCTGTATCCATTCTTGAAACGTAATCTAATAGCCCTTGGTACATATCGATTCTGAGCTCTTTCTGATTCAGTCGAATGAAATCGGTGCGACTGCCTTCAACTCTGGTATAGACGTCGACCAGGAATTGTTGAAAGAGATTACGCCCCCTGTGTAGTATATTTATTTCATCTTTTCTTACTTGTATTCGGTGGGCGTAATACTCTGCCATAGATATATAGTTTCGACGGGCGCCTCTCTCTTCATAGGGCATCTGGTGCGTCCACCCAAAGTCTCCATGCGGGAAGAACATTGGGTAGAGAAGAGAATCCAATAGTGGCGAAGTACTCTTGATGTAGTGGGATCCTGGCTCGTATCGAGAGTACACTGACACTCCCCTAGATCGGTCTATTTCGCCGTCTGGGGTGTCTATGACAATCGCTATCTGATTGTCTGTGGGTGCATTGTATCTTCTCGAGTCATCTCTGGTATTTTGCATCATCCACATGTGTACTTGCTCGATTTCTCGACGTCCTTCTTCTGCATTTCTTCTTTCTTGATCCCGAACGATCTCAAACATCTGTCTATAAGCACTAACCAACGGACTAACTGAAGAAATTTCTACTGAAAGGGCTTCCAACAAATCGGCGTTACACGCTTCGATATTTTTGGAACGTTCTAACGCGGCGGCTTCAGGGTCCAAAATGTACAGCTGTGCAAAAGAGGGATTGTCATTTGAAATTACCGAGCTCGACATACGATAAACGGTTCCTTGTAAAACAAAAGTAGAATTTCCACGACCTAATGGTATTGGATTACACACAAAAGAAGCAAAAGACAATTTGGTATTATACAATCGGATATGTTTTAAAAATGATTTACTACGCTCGTGTGAACCGTCAAACAGAGATAAAATGATGGGGGTGGGAGTCTTATATGAAGTTAATCTTATTTTCCCTTTTTTGCAACAGTGTACATTTTCACTTTTAAAACTCAGGGAGTGACAATACAGACATACTATACTAAGTGGACCTATATTATTCTGTTCTACCACGGTACTATAATCGCAGGCGTTTAAATACATACGTGATCCTCGATGAACGTATCTTCTTTCTTGAATTTCCGTAAAGTTGCGACGAATTAATTCTAAACGACGAATTCTACGTTCCTGTAACCTTTTTGCCCTTTCTGCTAAACCTTCAAGAATACGTCTTTCTTGTTCAGCAACTACTTTATCAGCTAACCTTACAGATCGTTCGAGCGACGTTTCGCGTAAATGTTGCTCCCGGCGGTTTGTCGTTATTGAATTTAAACGTAAAAGCCGTTGCTCTTCCGTTTCTTCTTCAATTCTAATTTCCTGAGCAATTGCCATCTGTTCCAAGCGCCTATCTCTAGCTTGTGGTGTTTCCTGATCTAATCTACGCTGTTCATCTAAAATTTTGTCATTCAAACGTTTATTTCTATTTTCTAATGTCTCTCGCTGCCGTTTCTCCTTTCGTTTTAAATTAATCTGTTCTTTTTTAGTCAGAGGGACACTATCTACACTTGAAAATTGATCTGAAATTGAAGCTACTTGAAAAGATCGCGGTTCTTCCGGAACTGAAACTACTCTAAAAGCTGGATATGAATCTCGCGACGTAGATGGTAGTGGTTCAAAATTAATATTAGACTGATCAATCGGAAGTAATGGCGCCGGCGACGGTTCGATCGAAATTGATTCTATTTGAAAAGTTGATGTATTTCGCGATGTAGACGGTTGCGGTTCTAAAATATTATGAGATTGAGACGCGGTAGACGCTTGAAACATGGCTTTATCGGCTTTCTCATCCAAACGCTTCTGTTTCCTAGCGGCATTGTGGGCATCATTTTGAGCTTTTGTTCGCTTCCTTGCCATTTTCATCAATATCAATCAATCAAATAATTTAAGATAAACTCACCGTATTCTCCTTGTAGTGTTTTAGATTCTCTGGTGTCTCTAGACCAAATATATATTCCGAACACTTAGAATACGTGTGGCTTTGATCTTTATGAATTTGAAAGAGAAAGAATGCCATAGAAGAGACGCTAACATCCCGCGTAATTTTAACGGTCAAAGTAATTGTCTATTGATATGTAATATGTGAATAAGTAGGTACCTATTTTATAAAAGAAATTAGTACGGCGTGTATGTGTAAATTTAATTATATACTCTAGTTATAATTGTACATGGAAAATAATATAAAATAGGTATACGAATTTTATTTTCATTTATTAAGTAATAATCGATTGATTGATCGTCAATTTGAATATGAATATATTTAAATATTTAGTATTTAACATCGTAGGATGGTTTTAGCGATTAATTATATTTCTGTTACTTTTTATTATTGAATCGTTTCAGCATTAAAAAAAGGTAAATCGGTCATTCAAAGAAACTCTTTAAAGTTTATTTATTATTGTAGTGCATCATTAAAATTTACCTTATAAATTCAATACAACGCTGAAATGGCATAATTTTTATTTATTTAACTTTAGAAACAAATATTGTTGGTGTTTTATTGTATAAAGCGTCATCACCGTCACTCGTCAAAAATTATTTTAGTTTTAAATAAATCAAAATTATGACCGAAAGTGGTATACTTTAAATGAAAAATCGTAATTCAAAAGCATTATTTAACGTAATGATTGTAAAAAACATTATCATCGTACACTTGTTGATTTCGTTCACGATGTGCATTTCCATAAAACGAAAATGTAAGGAAACGTATATTAGTAAAGTATTACTTGCAAATATAAAAAATTACAGACAAAAACTATTTAAGATACAAATTAAATGTAATATTTCATAAAGTAAGGAGAGTTTGCAAGCATTTTATTACAAAAATAAATAAAATTCAATTAAAAATGTTTACTGAACTTAAATTTTTGTTCACTTGTAAAAAAACATGTTGAGTATAGGTATGAAATAATACATATGAACACATTTTCTATAAAAAGGAACATTTTTGTCTTTGGTATAGAGTAAAACACCCAATTACTGGCACTTAAAGTAACCTGCTTTAATGCATACTATTCATTATCTGCTAGTGGGCTACGTGAGGGCTGGTGTAGATTATATGCTAGTAGGCTAGAAAGCGTGATAGATAAATCTGCATAGTTGTAGCAAAAAAGTAATAGAAAACAGCACAATTTTTGTCTGGAATTAATAGGAAAAAACTACGTTCCAGTAGAGAGTGGGGGGGAACAAATCAAAAGCCAAGATAGGGCTACGTGGGGGGGAGGGAGAGGTTTAAATGAGTTAAAAATGTAACCATGTGGTTTATGGACGCTTTCTTATGTCGGACAATACTTTTATACGTTTTGATTCTGGTATTACGAATTTCATTTTAATTTTCATTACGTGGTCATTTTCACTTTTAAAACTCAGGGAGTGACAATATATTGGTACATAGTAGCGTCGTATTGACTTGGTGAGTGGCATTTCTCACATATTCACGCACACAGATGTATTCCACCAGCTAGTTCAACGGTACATCACAAGTCTCAGAGTTGAGTTCTTACTTGATAGTATGTGAAGCATATCCAGATCTTTAAATTTGTAAACCAATGCATGAGATGAATACATGGATAGGATTTTACATAAATAAAAGAAGTAATTTTAAAATTAGTAGATTTAGCATTTGAAAATAAAATAGGAATAGGAAAAAATGCGCAAATTCGCGCTAGTACATTAAGGGGTTATATACCTTCTTTTTTTTTTTCAAAAATCGTTTTTTTTTTTATTGCTTTATCTGAAAGTAAAACTCATTGAGAACATTTCTTCAAATTTTCATGAAGATCCAAGCAATAGATCAAAAGTTGCAGAGTTTCGAAGCGCGCCCCGTAACCGCCGCACGGCTGAGCAGATAGCGGTAAGGGACCGCTTAGCAGGTAGCGCTTATCAGGTAGCGCTTATCAGGGGTCGCTCCGCCTTAACGGTAAATCTTTTGTTATTGTAGAAAGTTAATTACATGAGGTAGGTACGATGTTTACTCGAACGTGCTCCATTTTTGACCATACAAACACCCTTATAAATCAGTTGTATACGAACTTCTGAAGCGTGAGCATCTAAGAATCGAACATTTTCCTTTTTACAAAAAATCAGTATGAGTTCCCGACAAAAAATTACACGCGTAACTCGTGAAGGTAGTAAAAATTACAAATCGCAATCGAAAAAGAGGAAGCAATATTTTAATCCTCAAACTGTGGAAGTGGACGAAAGTAGCTTCAGTGCGTCTCGTAAGAAATTAAAATTGAAGGACGATATTCATGTGCCGATTGATCATTCGGTGGAACATCGAATCATCAATTTTGTTCAAGTGTTTACGGCTATTTCACAGTACGTAAAATGCAATACGTGTGACGGTTCTATGCAATTCGCGCCTATAGAAATGCGAGGACTTGGATACAAAATCGCAGTAACGTGTGACAACTGTGAGCGGCGTAAAATAAATATGACCGCGGTTATTGATGGTGCGTATGAAATCAATAGACGTTTCATAATGACAATGCGATTGCTCGGTTTGGGGGCAGCGGGCTGTGAAAAATTTTGTGGATTAATGGATATGCCACCGTTTCTGAAACAAAAATCTTACAATGCCATCTTGAAACAAATTTTAACTACCGTAAAAACAGTATTTGATCGTTTTATTAGTTTTGCTGTGCGTGACGAAATGAAAAAAAACGAGGGGTTGATTAAAAAACATTTGACTGTATCTGGCGATGGAACTTGGAAGAAACGTGGATTCACTTCCTTGTACGGGGTCGCTTCTTTGGTGGGGTATTACACTGGGAAAATCGTAGACATTGCTGTGAAAAGCGCCTTTTGTAAATTGTGCCAAACTTGGGAGAAAAAAAAGGACATTGCCGAGTATATAGAATGGTTTCAAACTCATGAACCTCAGTGCACATCTAATCATTCGGGATCAGCCGGCAAGATGGAGGTAGATGCTATACTGGAAATGTTCGGACGTTCCGAAACATTGCATGGGGTGAAGTACGCCAATTACGTTGGTGACGGCGACTCCAAAACTTTTTCCTCTATAAAAAATGCGGAACCATACGAGGACCTTGTCGTGCAGAAGAAGGAATGCATTGGACACGTGCAGAAACGAATGGGCACACGACTGAGAAACGCTAAAAAAAATAATAAAGGGCTGGGTGGTAGGGGAAAATTAACTGGGAAAATGATAGACAAGTTGGCTGTTTACTACGGGTTAGCAAGTCGTCGGAATTCAAATTCACTGGAGAAAATGAAAAATGACATTTGGGCAACGTTTTACCACTATAGCTCAACCGACACGAATCCCCAACACGATAAATGTCCCGCCGGTGATGAGTCATGGTGCGAGTGGCAGAGAGCTTTTGCTCTGCTACCCAACAAGAAACCAAAAAAGAAAAACCAGATCCCCGGATTTGTTCACTCCTACCAACACCTACCCGATGATGTATTGAAGATTATGAAGCCGATATACGAAGACTTATCTAAAGATGAATTGCTTGAAAGATGCCTCGGTGGATTCACTCAAAATAACAACAAGAGCTACAACCAACTGATCTGGAAACTGTCCCCGAAACATCTTCCAGGAGGTGCAGTACCTGTAAGAATTGCTGCTTATACATCAGCCTGTATATTCAACGAGGGGCAAATATCTATTTTGAAAGTTTTCGAGGCAATGCGGGTGCATTGTGGCAGCAACGCTCATGAGTACGTCGCGCAGCAGGACGAGAGGCGAATTTCGACGGCCGAACTTCGGGCGCAAGGTGCGACAAGGGAGGGACGAATGGCCAGCAGACAACACCAAATAAATATTTTGGAGGCTGCATCGAGTGCAGATGACACGCTATATGGTCCCGGAATCGACGATGATTTGTAAGTTTACCTGATCGACTTTAATGTTTATATAAACTAATCTTGAAACTTTAAACTCGATTATCTCGAAATGGTGTTTTTTCAAAAGTGCCTTTGCCGTGATCACGATTGCAGAAAAACTATTTGACCGATTTTCTTCAATTTTTTTTTAAATTGGTCATAATTAATGTTGTGTGTACTTGAACGATTCATTTTTTATGCATAATTGTTTATCATGCAGATAAGAATTTTTTAATAAAATTTTTAGAGCTCAAAATGTTGATTTTTTGAGAAAAACATTCCCGTATGCTGAAAAAACAAAATATTTATTTAAATAATCGTTCAAGTACAAGGAATGTTCATGTACTAATGAAATATTTTTGATTTTATGATTTCAGTTAACCTGCTGGACTTCCATGGTGATCACCGCAAGCCTCATGAAAAAAAAAGGGTTTCGGGGAAAGAGCCATAACTCCGCCAATTGTTAATATTTTTAAATAAATTAAGGCGTGTTTTATTCAATGAATAATATACTATTACAAAATTATAACTTTGATTTAATAAAATTATTACTACATATTTAAAAAAAAATCCAAACTTTCCTTATTTTTTCCGCACAAAAAGGTATATAACCCCTTAATTTCAATCTGCCATCGGGCAGAAAAATGGAGTAAATAATATTACAAGTAATAAATGATATTAGCATAGGCTGAAAATGCGATTAAGTGCAAGTAAGTAGATAAAAATAATTAAAAGGCACAGGCTGACTGCGCTGACGAAAATAAAAGTTCTACCGCCATTCGGGTCAGAATAAAATATAATTATAAAAATGATTCTAAACTAGAAAGAATATGAAATTAAAACATAAAATTCTAGCATGGCGGTATCATTAGAATTATCATTAGAAGAATCTAAGTTAGAAAGATTTTAAAATTAAAACACAAAATTTTGCATGGTGGTATCATTAAAATGATTCTAAATTAGAAAGAATACAAAATTAAAACATAAATTCATGGTGCCGCACAGATGTTACATTTGCGTGATCACATGATGATTCATCTTCTGGGTGGATTTCCTACATATAATCGGCGCGTATCCATGTTCACTGCTGAATCTACATGGCGTCAGGATTCGAATATGTGCGATCAGGTATCCCTCATCCGACAGCCAAGATAACAGGAAATCCTTGCGATAATAATGTTAACATCTACAAAACGCCTCTCCCATCCATGCCATGAGAGAGTTCCGAAAATGGTTAGCAGGTAAAATGGAGGAATAGCTGGCAGC
>JADDOH010003774.1:0-19391 GCA_016648135.1 Agrypnia vestita | reverse complement strand
GCTCTAATGCTGGCTGCGGTGTGGTAGACAGAATGAAAGTAGACTGAATGCGCTCTAATGCTGGCTGCGGTGTGGTAGACAGAATGAAAGTAGACTGAATGCGCTCTAATGCTGGCTGCGGTGTGGTAGACAGAATGAAAGTAGACTGAATGCGCTCTAATGCTGGCTGCGGTGTGGTAGACAGAATGAAAGTAGACTGAATGCGCTCTAATGCTGGCTGCGGTGTGGTATGTGGGTGGTAGACAGATGAAAGTAGACTGAATGCGCTCTAATGCTGGCTGCGGTGTGGTAGACAGAATGAAAGTAGACTGAATGCGCTCTAATGCTGGCTGCGGTGTGGTAGACAGAATGAAAGTAGACTGAATGCGCTCTAATGCTGGCTGCGGTGTGGTAGACAGAATGAAAGTAGACTGAATGCGCTCTAATGCTGGCTGCGGTGTGGTAGACAGAATGAAAGTAGACTGAATGCGCTCTAATGCTGGCTGCGGTGTGGTAGACAGAATGAAAGTAGACTGAATGCGCTCTAATGCTGGCTGCGGTGTGGTAGACAGAATAAAGAAATTAATGCTAAGATGGTTTGGTCATGTAGAACGTATGAGCGAGGAAAGGATGGTTAAGAAAATATACGGGGCGAATATTGGAGAGCGTCCACGAAAGACATGGCATGATCAAATTCTACAAATATTGGAGGATGGCCCTGTTAAAAGCCTTAACAACCGTAGAGCTTGCATGAGAAGATGTATGAATGTAGTCGAAACAAAAGTGGTGTGCCAAGAAAGAAAAATATGACATGAATATGTTAGCTAGTTAGTTTACTGTATGCGGATGACGCAGTATTCTTCTCCTTCTTTAAGTGTCCTGTCGGGTCCTCCCGACGTTGACTTCTCAGTCGAGAGAAACCATCTCTATCTTGGGTAGTTCGCAGCAGCTTCTTATTTCTCGAATATTTCTAAACCAGGACAACTGATTTTTTCCGACTCCTTGCGGTCTTCAATCTTCTCTTCGACGACCAACTGAAGTAGGGTATATTTTTCCCCTCTCACTACGAGACCAAAATACGATGTCTTACGCATTGTTGTAGATGATGACAGTATTAAAGAATTAGTGATTTTAGAGAAGAAAATATTTTGAAATGATTCTAAAAAATTATCCAGTTTTAATATAGGTACACATTGAGATTAATAAGATTTTCAATAAAATAAATGTATTAAATTGTGCAATCCACCATTTTAACTGAAACACCGGTCAGAGCGAATGACGTCACACCTCAGTACCCATCACCGTGGCTTGAACCGTTGCCATAGACACAATGCAAGACGAAATGACAGCTGCGGGCGTTTTTGCGCGAAGTTAAAAATATGTAGATGAAAATGCAATCGTTTGCGTAAAAACTTGGTTTATTACTGAAATAATGTTATTATTTCGGTAATAGTAGACGTGTACCTACAATATAGAATGTTATTTCAAAATCTGTCACCAAGCCTATTCTCTTTGAACATCAGGTCTGTTAAGAAGACTTCAGTGTTAGTTATCATGTCGGTTCAGGATATCCTTAATATTCTGAGATGAATCCACATTTCGAACGCATCTAAGCAGTTCAGCACCCTACAGTAGAATCGATCACACGTAATATTTGATTAACCTTTCATGAAGACCCAAAGATTGATATCATAAAAGAATTTTAATTTTAATATATGTATCAATTAAAAATAGCAAAAATACCCTACAGAGCAGAGACTAATAAGCTGAATGTGCGATGTAGTAGGTACTTGTAATTGTTAATACGATGAGAAGGAGGAATGTAGGAACACACAAACAGACAGAGATTATGTTTGAATAGTGATATACACACATAACTATAATACTGGAAATAGGAGTAGAATAAGATTACCATATAAGAAAAAAATATGTAGGTACCTAGACAGAATTGTCTAATGTACAGAGGTGTAAAAAAGTAAACCATAAGAACCAAGTTCTTATTATACTCCCTTTCTTTGTAAAATATAACAACAATTAAAGACGAATTAAAACATATAACATAACACTAAACTTACAGTAATTTAATATATTTCTAAAATGTCAGATGTTTTGAGCTTTGATAAGACACTTTATGCTTTGAAGATTAAATTCTAAAAACATTTGTCAGTCAATTTACATTTTCGACATTCGTAGTGAAGTACCTATCATGTACAAATTCAGTACCTATCAGTACCTATCAATTCAAATTTAGAAAATATTCCGCTACGTTATCGGGCCGCTATGCTAGTAATCAAACTTTTCTAATGATTCCAATTTGAAAAAACCAATTAAATTTATAAAAATCCGAAATTATACTATAATTATTAATTTTTTAAACTAAAATTTGATAGATCTTCTTGATCATCCCACGAGTCTACTTGCCAAGTTTCAGCTCGATTGGATTACGGGAAAAGGGTTAAAAATCGATCCAAAGTTTTTCACCCGGCAAGGGAGTAAAAATGTATGATGAGATGCCGGAAAACACAAAGAATATAAATAATATGAATGATTTTAAAAACAAATGCTTAAATAATAGAGGGTAAGATATATTGTAGAGTATATATTGTATTATATTACAAATTGTACTATAATTATGGATAAACACGTTCAGTGCTGAAAACGCCTATAGGCGTTCTCACAAACATTCTGTGTGCTAAAAATATACTTGAGGTTTGGTACTAAACAATACGTCGTACATTTGGGTCATTTTCTTTCGGTATTTTGCATTTCTTCCGTCTATGAACATAAAGTTCGTTCACACAGGAATTTTTGCGTGTTGTTTTTTAAGTTTTATTTGTTATTATTTTATTTTTATGTAAATATTATATTTTTCCAATTTGTGTGGAAAAACACTTTTCATTGTGTAATGATTACGTTTTCGGTATTACAGCAATTTTCAGTGATTTTTTAAAAAATTTGTACGTAAGAGTCTTCTAAGTGTAGGTACAGTTGCCGGCAAACTTCTTGAAATTTTTTGGCGTAGTGGGGGAATGCGCAGAAGACAAAATTTGGGTCTCTTTGGTGGAATGGTACATGCGGAAACTTCCCCCACTACGCCTTAAAATTTCAAGATGTTTGCCGGCTACTGTAATTGTATTAAGTAGGTACCTATCCATATGATAGGTTATGTGAATGTAAATATGTACGTTATTATGAGTATTATATTACTAATATATTGTAGAATATAAAATGTAAAATACCAATTAACATACGGGGATGTCATATTAACCAATTTAAGAAATAAATAAATAAATAAATTCCGTCTCTCGCTCGTTTAAATGGATACACAGTCGCGTCCGTATTTTACCAATGGCGGACAATCGATCTGTCAGAGGTCTCGGGAGTTTTTTGTTTCCCTCGCCGCGGGGAGAAGGTGCACGGGACGCAGGATGCAGGCTGCACAAAGCGACTGGATGGAAGTTTATATTCTCTTTTCTATGATGGAAGTGTTCCCGGGGCCGCTGAGAGACACACGGCCGCCGGGAACCGGAGCAGTTAGAGCTGTCATCGCCCGCTCGGCCATCTTGGGACAGGCGCGTCAAACTTACGTGGCGGCGAGAGCTAACTGTGAACGTTTCAAAGCAAAAACTACCAATTACAGCCGAAAACTACATCATTTCGTAAAGAGGCAACGACAGAGATTGATGTCGACCTGTAAGCTTTACACAAATTTGAAATTCGGGCCTGAAAGTAGTTGTGCAACATTATTATTTTTTTAAAAGTGACTTTGTTTTTTTTATTGGCATAATAAACCCGAATTTTTAAGTTGTTTCTTCATTCTTTAAGTTCGTTCCTTAACCCGAACTACGAACAACAGTCCGTTATACTAACTTCATCGCCGGTCTTGATTTGGTGATTTGGCTTGCTCAACGTTTTGGTTTTCCGCGCAGAGACGTAGTACCTACGTTTAGGACACGACCCGCATGTTTGAGACCCGTGGCGTAGCCTAGCCGCTCGTTCAGATTCCATTTTCAGGCGATACCGAACTTTTAGCCGTCTAGGGGATGCGTACCATTTGTACCTACCTACAATTATCGGAATTTCCGAGTTGATTGTCACGTCACTATACCACTCACCATTAACGATCCATGCACACGGTGAATAAAAAGAAAAACGAGCGAGCCTTACAATAGTCGCATACGATGTGTAACATTTGACATCTCACAATTAAAAATATCAATTGCACTGCGACAGAAATTAACATCAAAATTAAAAAAAGCTAACACCCATATATTTATTAATCAGTAAATACAAGCAAAGAAAATGTATGTGCATTTATTTATTATTGAATTTTGCCGGACTAGGTACGGTATATATATACATACATACGTATTTTTATTTAGAAATGTGTTTGGTCAGTTATGTATTTATTTATTTTCATAGATGGCGGTAGTGTGCCGCCATACATATTGTATGAAAACTTTGAATAAATATTAAAAATAAACACACAAATTAAATAAAATTTGAGAATGTAAATCATCAAGGGTAGTTATTGTTTACATTAATGTAAAAAAAAGTATTTATTGGATAGTTTCGAAGATATAAGCCAAAATATGGCAAAGTTACGACATCCACACGCTTGACACCAGACGTGAAAATCAGAAGGGTTGAATGTTGGAAGTGTGCGTCTTCGCTGTGATGGCACTTGCTGGACGTCGATTTGTTTATAAACGGCAATTTTTTCCATCGCGCGCGCTCATTGGTCAAATGAAATTGCGCGCGCTTATTTCCTGTTACGCATTTTTCACGAAATCACTGCCACAGATTGCAGGAAAGCGAAAGGAAAGATGTTACACATCAAAAAATTAAAATACACATTAAGTGCTGTCTGTACCCACGTACTGAATTGCATTTTGCTTGTGTACAAAAAAGAAAATGAAACAGTAAGAACGTAATTCGATCACCATAACATCACATTTATGAATCTGATCATAATTATTTTATGAAAAATACATCAGCAAATAGAAAATACATAAACCATAGCAATTTGTACAATTGGACTTTGTTAATAACAGCGCCCGGAGCACACGCAATTTTCATAACACCATGAACAACTTAATGTCATCACTTATAAGAATTGCTATTGGTTAAATATTGTTTGGAAAACTACCATCTTAGCTTTTGATTGGTTGCATGATGTGCGCGCATTCCATTGCATTCTAAAGTATCACGCTTGAAGTAGTGTAACGTCTAAAAAATTATTTATAAGATTATTTCAGTGTCAATTATTTGAATAGATTTAAGAAGTGTTGTTTAATGTGTGTGTGTGTAATCTACATATAATTATTTCGTCGTCAGTACGTAAATTCGTAACTTATTGGAATTACAAATTTAGATTATTAGAGTGTGACACTACACGGTCTTGACATTCGTATATTATTATTTTATTATATTTAGTTTTTGGTTTAAGCGAATAGGTACCTAAAGTCAATTTAAAACAAATGGTTATTGATTCCTGGATTTCCAGCTTCAAAATCCTGTAATTATTATGTCCCGGGATTTTTCACGGGTTAGGGTGCTTCTTGTTCTCACTGCATGCCCCTACTATTTAGTAATTCGAGCAAAATCAACATACGCAATCTCCACACATTGTCCCATCAACGTGACGCAATTATGCATTACATTGAATGCTGTGGCGGGCGCACGCTTGTTTGTTAAAGAAAAATACGGTGACCATATCTGAAGCCACCATGAAGTAGGTACCATGTCGGCTAATATGTTTACATTAAAGTGTTTTCAAGGAATTCGCTGTCGATAAGCTGTTAATTAATCGAAAGTCGACATGATGTATTACGGCTTCCGCCACAGACTTATCCAGACTTTAATGCGATAGAAAAAAATTGGTCAATCATAAATGGGCAAGTATGGTCTACTATAAATGTCGGCATGACGATGAGTTCCATCGAAAAATTGATCAAAGAAATGGTGTCTTCAAGAATTAGCGTTGAATGGAGTAATATCTGCAGTCATGTATGCAAAATAGAATGCCAATATTGGCATGCATTTGACGATTTCAGCGATAAACGCAATTTGATTTTTATTGTGTTTGACGACAAAAAAGATGGCACATCTGATTGCGATGGAAAGTTATAATTTTTAAGATTCGTTTAAATATGTTTGTTTTAATTTGTCAATTTTTCCTAGTTAATATTTTTTCAATTTTCAATATATTTTTTAGTATTTAGATTTTTATATTATGTATCTAATAGGTTGTATAAATCGAATTATTTTATTTAAGTGTTCCGTTGCTCTGAATCTAAATTTTTGAACATAATTTAAAGAATATATGTTTAGACGTACCAGTATAAATAGGCGTGCGAGGGAGGGCGTCCCTGTCGCGTAACAGGAGTTGCCAGGGTGTAAATTTATTACACAATACAGAATATCCGGTGACCGGTGTCTGATTAAACAAACCAGTAATGGCGGACGCTCTATCTGTCAACCTGCCAAACGGTAATATCGATCCATTATTTGCTTTTTCAGCTTCGCAAAACTTTAATACTTCATTGGCAATTGTTCTTGCTCCATCCCGGACTGTTTTGGATGTTTTGGACATAATAATTCAGTATATATTGGAAATCAAGATGTCACAGCTCACGCTCAAATACGAGAATGAACTGAATGACTGGGCGAGGGGTTACCGCCGGGTGCGGCTTTTAGTTCCGAAGTCGCCGCACGCCAATTTACGTTGGGCAAGCAATACGGTAATGCTAAAAATAAAATCAAATATTTTTTCATTTTTACACCATGGTCACCCAATGAGCTTTGGCCGCTTTATCTGGTGGACACTCTACCCAATGCAATAAATACAAGTAAAAATAATTTATTGCAAGAGAATGCACTACATTATTTGGACCTTGCAGGATATTAGAATCCATTTTAATATATCCATAAAGCTTGACAGAAGACCGCTAGATGTCGGTGCAGAGCTGCGCCGCCATGTCGCCGTGTCGTCTGCAATTTGTTGGGCCGTTGATGGAAATATGTTAAGCGTCGCCGCAGCTAGCGCCGTACTCCATTTTCTCTAAATAATCTTTTAATCGCTGTACGTGGAACCGGTCGTTCACCCATTACATTATACGAGCCGGAAAATGCTCCACGACCACAAATTCAGGTAGGTTTTAATGGCCTCACTTGATTTACATAGCTGCGCGCCAAGAGCGACGGTTTGAACAGTCTTGAAGCAGTTTTCTTCTTCATCTTCTGGACAATTCGACCAATATAGAACTTTCACATGATTTTTTTAAATAGATAAATACATATGATTTTTCTTTACAACAATGATAATTAATAGATATTAATAATCAAATTATTATATATGTTATCATCACATCAAAAATAATCAAGGTTCTTGTGTGTGGTGAGGGATAATCACTTAGAAAGGAAAAATTTATGTCAATAAATTTTGAATTATTTATTATTTTTTATTATTAATTAACGCCCTATAGGGCTTTTACAATAGATAGGTATAGTGTACATTAACAAAATAGGCATATAGTTTAGAGAAGAGAAAAAAAAACATAATACATGTAAACATAGTAATGACAAAGTGAGAAGAAAATACTTAGAAAATACAGATACAAACAAATAAGTATTAAATTTTTAATTAGGTAAGTAGTGTAAGATATATATGGTAGTACCATATATGTAATACTCCTACATTGCTAATGCTCATAAGTGGAGGTGTCACGGACTAAGCGGGGCAGAAAATGCTACTTTCATTTCATTGCTGTCACTTGACCTGTTGTGCGCAAGCGTCGTAACTCTCATTTATCCCATGTGGCGGCGCTGATTGGATATAATTCTCGGACATGCGCATAAGACTCGAAGTGACACCGGTATGACAAACGCATATTTCTGCACTGTAGTGATTTCGTCTATTTACAGACCCTGCTAGCAATACAGGAGTATTACATATATGGGTAGTACCTATAATCTATGTTAAGAGACTATGACAATTATACGTAGGTATGTAAAATATGAAGTTTATAGGTAGGTAGGTACATAAAAGATGTGGCAATATTTATTGCATGCTTATTCTTAAAGCTTGTGCTTACTTGAATTTATTGCAATTATCAATAGTTTTTAATTCTGTGGGTATTAAAGTTGAGTAGGTAGGTATACCTCAATATAGAAAACCGTTTTGAAAATATGTGGTAGGTACTAAATTTAGGAATTTTTATATTATTTTCATATCTGCTCGACTGAAACGCATGTAAAATATTAGTTTTATGTGTGATATGTACAAATGTACGATATTCCGCCTTTAACATACGGGCTTTTGCGGTGTTCGACGTATGAAAATGTCTGTGAGGACGACCGAACACGGCCGACACTTCTCCACCACTTCTTACTTCATAATTATTTCTTAATTGTCAATCAAATATATATAATCGGGTCACAATATTTAGTTTATTAAAGTGTTTGTCAAAGACAACAAGAAATATGCACGATTGCGTTAATATATACGAGAGAGTGCACCTGGCGCTGGCGATGTTGTCGAAGAAGAAGAAGAGAATGATGAATGAGAATGATCTGGAGGTGAAACCAGCTTCTTATTGGAATTCGTAATTAAATATACCGTTTTATATATAAATATGTTAAACGTTGTACAATCATTACAGTAACTTATATCGAATATGAAAAATTCATTTCCTTTAATACAAGTGAAATAAAATGATAAAAACCTTCCAACTCCAATTGGGAAAAATCGAATAGGACTGTATGCAGGGTTTTTATCACTTTATTTAATGAATGACTTTATGAAACGAATGAATGAAAACACTCTAAATTAATTAGCGATTTATTAATTAATTATTCAATGTACACATCCACTTAAAACGAATTAAACTTAAGCTATGCTTTAAATTAAACTATTTCGCAATATATCACTCGTACTTATCGCTCGTAGTATCAATTCTCGCATATAGAAGTTGTTCCGGTTTACTTCGCCAATTAGGTACTTCGCTCGATATCTGTCACATCGCAATTTCACGTCTGGGCACACCTGGCCGTCGTCTCGCGCGTACTTCGCACTGAACGAACTGTGAAACATGACAGCTACTCCTCTACTAATGCTTAGATTATTAATTCTAGTGGTTAGGAGAAGGTCCTCGTGGTTTCTCGGTTGTTCCAGGCGTTTGTATATCACCCTAGATTGTTATAGACCGTTCTCGATCCTTCGATAGACATATTGCAAGGAATTCGGGCAGTGCAAAATTCCTTTTGCAGTCATTATATTATATATGGAGTATTAGCATAGAAAATGAATTGATACCAAAGTTTTGTTTATTGATATCATATTTTGAGTTCCTTTCTAACGGCAGGCGCGCAGCACCTGATTGTCTGCACTGTCGCAGTTACATCGCTGAATATTTATTTATTTTTATGCCCTTGGCGCTTTAACGTGGGAGAAATTAATATTAGTCTACAAAAAGAATAGTGCAATACACATTGTGACTTAAATATATTAAAATAAAATAAATTGAAATAAAAGTTTATAAAAATTAAAGAAGATCTTCTTCTCTCCGCTGCTGGATACAGGCCTCTTCCATAGGTAGGTATATAACACAAAAAGTACATAAAAGAAAATATCAAAAAATAAAACAGATAACAAAAAAACGAGCGAGTCTTAGCGCTTGTTCAGACACAGCGGGAACCGTCCAGTTTCAGAATCGCGTTTCAAAACACGCGATTTGTGTCATCTGTTCACACAGCCGCGGTTAATAAGCGATTTGTACGCGCGAAAATAAACGTCAGTTTGACAGTTCCGGTGCCGTTCTCCATCTTTGAATATCAGAGATATATTCGCTCATTTCTTTGTTAACGACGGCCGTGTTCCATTGCAAGAAACAAAAATATCGTTCTGTCAGTTCATTTTTGGTGAATAAATACCTACTTCCCTAAAATACTCTTTTTTTCCACCATTTCCAAATATCTTCACCAACTTGCCAAGCTTGGTTCATGGCATATTTGAGTAATCCTCACACTGAAGATCCCATATTACAGGTCTTTTCTCCACTTCATCAATAAAAAGTTCAGTGTCAAAGCGATCCATAACCATAGAAAAGAGAATATAATCCACGCGTGCTCCTGTTGTGACATGGAACCGTGCGGTGCGCGCAACGCGACTGAACGCTCTCGTAAGGCCCCATAGTAATAGGATCGTGCGGGCGCCGTGCGGGTCTATTTTCTAGCGGTTGGGTTGCGGGCACCGCAGCGGTTGACTAACCGCACGGTTGTGTCTGAACGATCACATACAAACCTAGGTAAATGAGACCCGCACGGATCTCATGCGATTCTGAAACGGCACGGTTCCCGCTGTGTCTGAACAAGCGCTTAAGCCGCCTCTACACTACTAGCGAAGTCGGCCGAAGCGAAGCGAATACGATAGTGTGGAGGGGTACTTTGTGCTACTGTGCCTCGCCTCGGGCGACTTCCGAAAGTTGTCGGTATTTGGGCCGAGTCAAAGGAATCCGAAGTGACCCGAAGTTCGTGCGGAGTACTATTGTATGGGCAACTGAGTTCCTCGCAGTGTGGACATTTACTTCGGATTACCTCGGACTTCGGCCGACTTTCCTAGTAGTGTAGAGGCGGCTTTACAATAGTCGCATATGATGTGTAACATTTGACACCTCACAATTAAACATATCAATTGAGCTGCGACACAAATTAACATCAAAATTTTAAAAAGCTAATACCTATATATTTATTAATTAGTAAAGAAAATGTATTTGCATTTATTTATTATTGAATTTTGCCGGACTGAGTAGGTACCGTATATCTACATAAGCATTTTTATTTAGAAATGTGGTCAATTGTATATTATTTTTATTTTCATAGATGGCGGTAGCGTGCCGCTATACCTACATATTGTATGAAAACTTTGAATAAATATTTAAAAATAATCACATAAATTACATAAAATTTCAGAATTAAGGGTAGTTATTTTTTATATTTATGTAAAAAAAATGGGTAGTTTCGAAGACATAAGCCAAAATATATCAAAGTTAGAACATCCACACGCCTGACACCAGACGCGCAACATATATACAAAATCAGAAGCGTTGAATGTCGGAAATGTGCCTCCTCGCTGTAATAGCACTTGCTGGACATTGATTTGTTGTTGTTGAAATAAAATTGCGCGCGCTTCCTCGGCGTCTTATTTCCTGTTACGCATTTCCGTCCTTTCTCACGAAATCACTGCCACAGATTGCAGCAAAGCGAGAGGAAAGATGTCACACATCAAAAAAAGATGAACAATATTAAGGTCACAGGTAGGTACCCAGCGTAACATTGTACCTACTTACATCATGTTTGGTATAAATTGCATAGAACAGTAATGCTATTTACACTAAACAAATACACGGAATTAATTTATTTTCCAACCTTAGCAATCCCTGTAAACATGAATTTTTTCATAATATTAGAGCGAGAAGCATCTACACGAAAGATGCATGATATCCCGTGCTATAACGACAGGATATACAGTAATTAATTATGTCATGTTCACCTAACTAGTGCAATCCACAAGCCCTTGTATTATTATTGAAATAAAAAAGAATAACACAATTTTTTCCACGATGCGATAGATCTGTTAAATGAAATAATTGCAGTCAATATAATCAAATGGAAATTACAAGTTGTTTGTCAGGACCGTGGAAACCAGAGACGTCGTTCGTAGATCGATAGGAAAGCCTTGCAGTATGAGATATCACATTTTTGTCATAGGCGGTCAATTGTTCGGTTTTTTCAAGGAAAATAAATACTTTTATGGAAATTATTTAGGATAAGTATAGCTGGCTAATTAATACTAGGTATAGGCCATTTGCCCATATATTAAAAATGACCTTTACGATTTACTAGTCAATTTCGTGGCCAAAATATTTAAAATATTACTGCCATCTATCACTTAATCGATAAAATATATTTAAAAATCATTCCTACCATCTACTGTTCAGTAGCTAAAACAGATTGATATATTTTTTCTATTCTCCACTAGAGCAAGTTACTAATCCAACGATAATGTTATTTATTTTTCACGGATGTTGTGGCCAAACTGTATACACAATTTTAATATCAGGAGTCGTGTTGCTATCTCGTTCTAACACACGAAACACCGGTTTATCTGTCTCTTATTACGACGAAATATGCACATTTTAACACAAACTTGTTTTTTATATAGTAAATTGATGGCGGCTCTACGTCTGTGTTGTTTTGGTTACGAAGAAGTCTATAATATGTGTTTGTGCTGATAGGAAAGTGCCAAATGCCTTGAGAGCGATGTATTGGTTCTCGTAAAATTGTCTCGAACGGCCTCCAAGTGGAGTTAATACGCAAATTACGCGCGATGGCGGGTCCTTCTGACGGCGAGCCCGACTGGATTGAATTTTCGGAGCGTCATGCCAAAGCCGCTGCCCAGGACTTTGCCAAGTCGTGCCTGCAGTACATGTCTACGAACATGCCCGAGGCCACCAGGGACACCGTGTCGTACAGGGACTTCATGCGCAAGTTTGTCGATTGCTTCTCAGAGCATTTCGAAATAGACTTCTGCAAGATGAAAGTGCAAAACAAGATCCCGAACGGCACGCACACCGGTCACGAGGAGAGCGACTACTCAGAAGACACGGACTCTCCGAAGACGCAACACAAACATTTCTTCAGAAGACTGTCCTTCAAAGGTCTGAGAAGAGGCAAGGGCCTCTTCCACAAGCAGAACTCGGACGAGGTTGAATTCGCTCACACCGGACGGCAGACCAAAACAAAGTTAGCTAAAATAGTCGTCGAATGTCGGAAGGAAGGGTTAGTCAACTATCTGACTCCCGAGAGCCTGGAGCAGCCCGGCGGACCTCACAAATGGGAGAAATGTAGGTTAGCTTTAGTCAAGACTGTAGGCGGTTACATGTTAGAGTTCTACTCACCTCCCAAGGCTACCAAGCCGAGAAGCGGTGTTTTTTGTTTTCTCATCACGGAGGCGAGGGAAACGACAGCTCTGGAGATGCCGGACCACGAGAATACATTTGTTTTAAAGGTGAGATTACACAATTACGTTTGCTGTTTGTCGTCCTATCAATATTCAATTGAATACAACATGCTTATGAAAGAACTCGGCATCCTTAATTTGTCAGATAGAAGGAAATTAATACACTTAATATTTCTCTATTAAATGATCAATTCTCAAATTGACAGCCCTGTTCTTATTTCTAAAGTATGTCTTAGGCCCGGTTGTTTCAAGTTGGATTAAAATAAAAGTTAGTTCAGAGCATAGATTTTTACGAAAACGGATCGTTTGATTGGTGAAGAACGCAAAAATCTATGCTTTAAACAACCTTTTACTTTGATCTAACTTGAGACAACCGGCCCCTAGGGTTCCAATGACAAAGCGTTAAAAATAATTATTTTACTATGATAATACGAGAACAAACTAGCATATACACTCATCACTGCCGAAATACACTGAATGGGCAGTGATAATTTTTATAGTAACGTCTGATTAAGTTTTACTGTTTTATTCATAGGTTTGTTGACTTTTATTTTTCGCATAGTATTTATTCAATTAATTTTCCGTGTATATATTTTCTCGAGTTATTTTTAAATGTTTACTGCTTTTGGGATTGTTATTTTGATTGCTTTCTTGTGTACTTTTTTTTACACTGCTTAAACTGTAAGGATGTCTGCTTCTATTATTTTTTTTCAATGGTGCTACGTAAATAAATAAATAAAATATGCAGCAAAAAATGCTCAGAAATATTAGGTCCTTACATATGAAATTGGCGTTTTGCCGTACTGGCAAATTTGATCTCAAATATCTTCTCTATGGTTAGGAATTCCAAATCCAAATTTATACAGCTATTTACTCATGTATTTGTGTTTTGAAAATTATAATTCATTTGTATTTTCCTCAATTGTTTTTTTCTTTGCGTCACTCAGTTTACAAAATGAAAAACTTGAAATATCGCGTTATTTACGAGTACGAGTTCCACCGTGGCACCAGTGCTGCAGAAACGGCTCGAAGGATTAATGATGTGTATGGCGACGGTGCCGCAAAAGAAAACACAGTGCGTTTTTGGTTTCAACGTTTTCGTTCTGGAAATTTCGACCTGCAGAACAAGCCCCGTGGACGGCCGGAGACCAAAGTTGATAATGAAGAATTGAAGGCTATTGTGGAAGCGGATCATCGCAAACCACATCCGAGTTAGCTGCAGGCTGCGGTGTTAGTGATAAAACTGTTTTAATCCACTTGAAGCAAATTGGTAAGGTGAAAAAGCTTGAAAGGTGGGTACCTCACGAATTGAGTGAAGCAAATCAACAAACGCGCGTTGACTGCTGCGTTGCATTACTCAACCGGCACAATAATGAAGGGATTTTAAATCGAATCATACCTGTGATGAAAAGTGGATCCTGTACGATAATCGGAAGCGCTCATCGCAATGGCTGAACCCTGCCGAACCAGCCAAACCATGCCCCAAGCGAAAATTGACTCCAAAAAAGTTACTTGTGAGCGTTTGGTGGACTGGTGCTGGTGTCGTTCACTACAGCTTTCTTAAATCTGGCCAGACGATTACGGCAGATGTCTATTGTCAGCAACTGCAAACCATGATGGAAAAGCTAGCTGCTAAACAACCGAGGCTGGTTAATCGCTCTAGGCCACTGCTGCTTCATGATAACGCTAGACCAAACACTGCACAACAGACGGCTACCAAATTAGAGGAGCTTCAATTGGAATGTCTAAGACATCCACCGTACTCTCCGGACCTTGCCCCAACAGATTACCATTTTTTTCGAAATTTGGATAACTTCTTGCAAAGGAAAAAATTCAACTCCGATGGGGCAGTCCAAACCGCCTTTAAAGATTTTATTGATTCCCGTCCGAATGTTTTTTTTAGTAAAGGGATCGATGAACTACCTATGAGATGGCAAAAATGCATAGATAGCAATGGTATATACTTTGATTAAATAAATATATTATAATAAAAAAAAATCGGCTTTATGTTCCTCCCATACTAAACGCCAATTTCATATGTAAGGACCTAATATTTGCAATGGATCCGTGTACTGCGATGTATGTGCTTTTGGGGTGATTTTTTTAGCAGTACATATTTTATTTCTTTTCATCCACCTTAGTACTAAGCAGATACCAACTGTAAAGATATTATGCCAATTCAGAAATGCCAAAAAGTTGTGTAAAATTGTCACCATTGCCAGTTGATCATTTTTAAACATGCCACCCTCTATTTTCGTGAAGTGGATAGTGGCGGTTTTGTTTCTGAACTCCTCATATATAATACATCTGTATTTAATGCCGCCGCAAGACTCGTTACTGGTGTTTCAGAACCTTCACTGGCTTAAATGTCCAGAGAGGATTGAATATAAGTAGTGCCTCACAATATTCAAGGCTATTCACAACATGGCCCCTCAATACATTACCGACTTCTGAATTCCTCTTGCCCCAAATAATAGACGACTAACATTTCCCTCAGCATCGACATACAATATAAGTAGGGTAGTTGAAGTAAATCGCGTACAAATATTAACTTCGGTGACCGTGCTTACGTAGTGGCTGGATAAGGGCCAAATCCAAGATTGTGGTCATCATAAGTAATCCTCCTGAAAGTAAGTAATTTGTATAGTTAAGTGTCTTGATTTTAAAGTAAATGAAAATAAAAGAATTGACGCTCAAAGGAGTATTGAAGAAAATATTAAACTTTAAAGTTTTGAAAATTGTACCGTACATTTTGACATTTGATAGGCGATATCTGTGGATGAAGTGTAAAACGTAGACAAGATTTATATGAAGACAATTTTATTTATAGACAATACCAAATGTTTACGTGAATCATAGAAGGAGAAATATGATAAATACTGAAAGTAGGAACTTTTTGTAATTATTATTGCGTAATATTTTTTACTGTTTATAGTTAAAGTTTTGTTTTTGGTATATTTTTTCCTATGGATTTTGAAATGACGTACACACATATATGGTGAAATTTATGGTACAATTTTCGAAACTTTAAATGTAATATTTTCTTTAATACTTATTTGAGCGTCAATTCTGTTTCATTTTGAAATCAGGACACAATACGTACTTTCAGAAGAATCTGTTGTGATGATCATATTCTTGAATTGTGCCCATTATAGATATAAACTATATTATAGCTTATATCTTCATCTATCAATGAGAGATATTGTTTCTCGAAACTCGAGTAGTGTCAATAAACTCAAGTAGAGTTATAACAGTGCTCATTTTTCAAAATTATCCTAAATGAAAAAAAAAAAATATGTTTTCAGAATACGCCATTAGCTCATTTTATACATATTAATGTTCATCGTCCCATACAAATTATCTTCAACTGTGCATTAGATTTAATTTATCGGGGAACATTTTGAAATGAATTTGTGTACCACTGAAGTAATGAGTCATTATCATTATCAGCATGAATGAGGATTTCCAAGAATTGATTTCCGACTCGTATTATGTCATTATTTAATTGTAGCAATTATATACAGATTTGGAGGACATTTCCATTTGGTCCACAAGCTGGGATAAAATGCCCCATTTATGTCGCCTCTGAAAATCAGGCCTGGTGTGTTTGGGACCATCTGTGATTATATGAATCTTTTTTTGCATTTCAACACGCCTGTAATGCTATCATTGCCACGTACATATTTATAAAATATTTCTACAGCCTAAATACGAAGCAAAACATACCCATGATTAAGAAATATGTATAATTATTTTTAACACTTTTCTCATAATTGGAGAAGTTCTCAAGTTTTCTGAGAATATTAGGTGTACCCATAAGTAATCAATTATTTAAGTGGCAACAAAAAAGAATTTCACTACATCTAATTTTATTTTTAAGCAATTTAATATCCAACATTATTTAGGACCTTTTGCCATCTTATTGGTAGACTTTTAAGAAAAATATGCTTCTAGGTGTTTTCAAAGCGTCATTATCAAACCCTACCGGGCGCCCACTTCGATCGCTATCAGACAAGTCAAAATCACCATTGGAAAATTTTCTAAACCAAAGTTGGCACTTATTTACTTTCAATACGTCTCCACACACATCACAAATTTTTTTGTTGCGACCGTTTCCTTAACATCCAATAGAAAATGAAACATCATGCGATGACGTAAATGTTCTCCAGTTAGTTGATTGTCCGCCATTTTACAACGGAGTAATAAAAAAAATTAATTTAATGGTCGCAAGTCACAAGACCACGGATTATAATATTGCGTATAAAACGCGTCTTTACACGTTCACTTTACTGAGCTTGACTGAAGCAAACATTCCACACCAAAAATTATTGATTACTTATGGGTACACCTATTATATAAGCATTTTTTTTTAATTTGGAAAATGTTTCCAACTCTAAATATTCCAATTATTTGCAATTTGAAAATTTAGATTAATATAGATCGATACATTTACAATAGAACCAGTCTGGTATCAACAGATGAAAAAATTGTTTACGAAGATCGAGTATGCGCAAATAATTAATATTTCAGTATTTAACTGTAATTTCGGATATTTTATACGCACCGTATGTATTACTGAGAAGCGAACAGTAGCCGCACCGTATGTATTACTGAGAAGCGAACAGTAGCACGGTCATCCTCCTGATGATGTTGGATAAGGATCCAACGAAACGTCGAGATTCGCTTCTCGGTAATACATATGGTGCGTATAAAATATCCAAAATTACAGTTAAATATGTCTAACGACCGTAATAACAACCTTAACTCTTTAATATTTCAGTAATGTAATTAATTGAATGGCAATTACTTTGTGGTGCAACATAATTTTAATTTACACAAAACTAAATATTGTAATAATAATTCGGCATGTGTGTATTATAAAGTTTAGTTTATTGTAAATCAAAATAAATTTCAGTGTGTTGCCGATGACATTTGGTATAGATAAACTTGCCATGATTGCGTTGAATATGCCCATTGCTGGGCCGTGGTGGAAAGCTGTCAAACGCTGAATATATTTGGTGCTCGCCTGAACAGGGTTAAGAGATTAAATATTATTCGATCTCTTAATCGTTATTTTTGGTCAACTACAGTAAGCTCTCTTCATACAAATTTGATCCCTTCAGAGAGCTTGTTCGCAGTTGAATGTTGAACAAATTTAGCACAGGCAGCCAGCGTAATTTTTCGTGTGTTCCGTAATCTGATTTTTGCACTTGAGAATTGACTGACGATCTTGATCTCTTGCCTCGTTCCACTCACCATTGTTTACAGTCTGGTTTCCGTTGTGAAGGTCTGGCTCTTCTCAGCGCTACTGGCTCCATCACCAATGTCCTTGCGCTCTACATTTGACAAACTAATTCTATTCCTAGCAAAACTCAGTATTTCTGGGGTTGTTATTAATCACACAGTGATGGAATGTATAAAACTTGTTAACTCCTGTGTGTCGGTGGTGTAACGTAGGTCTACATGTCATAGAAAATATGAAATATGTACCTTATTTACGAAAACTAAAATGTCTCATTTTTTGTAATCGTCGAATAGACATTCACACCAAAATGACTAAATTAAACTGTTACGAATGTACGGATTTAATTAAAAAAAAATTATTCATTGCTCTCATATTTTCAGCCAGAATAGAGCAGAATATTACACATCGCAGTTAAATCGATGCAACGCACGACAATACCACACATTTCACGTAGGACAGAAATGGCGGTTGCTTGGGTTTGGATGAAAGCGAAAACTATCGAAAGAGTACGGTAGAGTCCGTAACACGGGCTAGACAAAGACTGCGGGCGACTGAGGCGACCTGGCGACCGCGTTGTTGAATTCAGTTGGTAATGATACGTCAGCGTGAGCGCACGCAAATTTGATATGCCATGATTTTATGATAATTTACTAAAATAATGAAAATATGTATGTTTACCTTACATAATTATATAAAGTATATACATATGTATATTTTATCACATATTAAAAACTATGCCGATTTTTAATCAGGTTACGCTGTGTTACACCACCGTTCCCGAAGGTATTTTTTAGCATAGTCTTTTAAGAGTTAACAAAGATCACACGAGACTACTGTAGACATCACTAACAGAGGCAAACTAATCTTATGTACTGCTGCCAAATTTGAATACTTATATATGTTGTCCTAGGCCTATAGTTGATATTTTCATAAATTAATTCTTACATTTTAAGCAATCACATTCTTTTATAGATCACATTTAGTACTTTAAATTAGATGGATAAGTTCATTGACCGGGAAATCTCAGGGCTTTATTATAATGACAGTTTTCTTATTTTCGTTGCTGTACAGTTATATATTACAGCCCGTAATAATAACCAGTGACCTTTTTTAGGCTGACAACAACATGGAGTACGTGATCGAGGC